>JAHWFP010003795.1:9128-20936 GCA_023313725.1 Lithobius niger
GCCGTTGTTACTTTCTCTCGATTAACTCGATTATACTTTTGAAAGAATCCGTTGTTACTTTCTCTCGATTAACTCGATTATACTTTTGAAAGAAACCGTTGTTACTTTCTCTCGATTAACTCCATTATACTTTTGAAAAAATCCGTTGTTACTTTCTCTCGATTAATTCGATTATACTACGTCTCCACACTACGTGTTCCAAAAGTCTCAGCTAGGCTGAATAACTTTTGAACGGATGAGAATTATAACTTGCACGTTTGGGGATATCGGTTGGGTTGAGGGTTCTATCTTTTGGCATAAGACTCATCGCAGTACCCCTTCTGATGGGGGCCCCAGGGGCGCACCTCAGTAATTTCAAATGGGAAGGAGGGTCGAGTAGAACGTCATATTAAGGCCCTTAACGAGCTGAGAAGAATGGCGCAAAGAAAACGTCACTACGTTGCTCCAATCAAAAATAGCTACCCATCAAAGTTCGAAATGGCACTTTGCATTGGAAGCATTTACGCCACTAGTAAATGATTTAGAGATGTTCAAAACGTGACGGAATGTTCCAGATGGTTAAACTAAAACACACGCGTAAAAGAAATGTGACAATATTAAGGTCCCGCATTTTTTTTTTGGGGGGGGGGACCAAATGGGGCAGGCCAAATAAAATCTTGTTTGGGGCTAAACTCAAAACTTTCAAATTGGAGGGGGGGGGGAATCAAGCTGCACCTATTAGTAAAGATCTTAATAAGCAAATGAAAGCAGCGAAAAGAAATCGTCGCTACGTTGCTTCCTTCCAAACTTTCCAATACAAAGTTTGAAACGGGTGAATAAAGTGATAAATGAATTTGTGGCCACAACGATAAAATGCATCTCAAGAGAAAAATGTGTACTTCAGGGAAGCAGCATGATGAAACTTGAAGGTAATTTTCAAAACTTAGGCCATTGATTTATTGAAGTGATAAATCACTGCTACAATAAAGCTTGATATTTTCATAGACCCTTATACTTTCGTACATCCATTTACTCGTACATTTTATCGTACCTCGTGTCTCAAAGTAAGGTGCTTCAAACTTGTTTTATTGTACATGTACCTTTAGGTTTATCCCCCAGGAACAGACTTGGAGGAATTTGTGTCACATTCGTACTTCAAAGGGGCACCATTTTTTATTGGAGCAAGGTAGTGACGTTTTCTTTACATCATTTTTTGCAGCTCGTTAAGAGCTTTAATATGACGTGCCACTCGGCTCCCTTTCCTATTTGAAATTCTTTAGTCTATAGCCACAGTCAAGATTTTATTTGCCTTGTTCCTCTTCCTCCCTCCCCCAAAATGCAACGCAACGTTGCTACTTTTCTTTTACATGTGTCTTTCAGTTTATCCATCTGGAACATTCTGTCATGTTGTGAACATCTCTGAATCGTTTCCTAGTGGCGTAAATGCTTCCAATGCAAAGGGTTCTTTCCAACTTTGATGGGACGCCATTTTTAGTCTTCTGTACAGCCGTACCGGCTGAGAAGACTACTGCAACGACTTTGTCCGTCCGTCGCTTTTTTCAACTTCACAACGGCAAGGATGCTTCCATATAATATTTCATATGGTTAGGCAGTGCTATGCTAAGAGCTTGGGGCAGGGACAGTTCCACTCGCGAGTGGCGCTGCGAACACGATTGGTCGAGCTCGTCGGTGCATTAGCATTGAATTCCATGGGCATGATATGATACGGTCTCTTTTCGAGACATTGTTACGGCTACGTAAAGCAAATAACATAATTATAATACAGAAGAAAGATAATTTATGGTTTCTCTAATCACGTAGTGAAGTGAGAAAATGTTTACTGCAGTAGAAGTATTTTTAAAAACGATTTAAAAACGAGGTTCATCGAAGTTCGTGCTTATGCAACACAACGCATAACTGACATCCTCGCCTAGTGGTTGCCAGGTAACGACAAGTAACGCAGGCAAGCCATCCAGATTCAGCTACCCAAAAGCCAAACAAAATAATTGTGAAATAGTAAATTAAGTACATTTGTTTGTTTAATTAATAAAAATAAAGTAAAATAAGACGAATGAATAAATAAATCTACTCAAACAACACCAAACTTAAGGTAAATATAACATAAAAAATAAAATAATACAAAGGTAAAATGGAAATAAGTCATTAGCCGAAATCGTACATTGTATATAACACAGTACAATAATCCACATTTACACACTTACGCTTCATTCACGTGATGGATTTATACCAGTGAACGTTTTAAAAAAGCCAGCAAGTGCACGTATATAGAGTAAAAAGCATTTTACTGCATACATGTGCACTTGTTGGATTTTTAAAACGTTGACTACTTTTAGCACTTTTATTCTCTCACTAGTTGTGTCTGTGCGCATGCTGCGCACCCCCTTCACCCCGCACATCCCTGCCCCGACGCACCCCCTTCCTGCATTTCCATAGTGTGGGTTCTGAATATCTATCCAGCTCCCTCCGGCACCTCAGATATTAGGTCATTGGTTTTAAATTTATCAAACCAAAGACCGAACATGTGAATGGGCTTCGACATATGCCCTCCCTCCACAATTACTTTAACCCCCAATTCCCACACTCCTGTTCCTCCCGGATGCGCATACGTGTCCCCCCCCAAAAATTCACCCCGACACCACCCAACGTCCCGAAAACGGCGTCCCGTGCCATTCCCTCTTTGATGGAGCCCCGGAAAAGTCGCATGCGTGTGTTTGACTGAAGGCTAGAAAAAAACCCTATCACTGAGAAATCCAGCTTTCAGAAAGCAAGTAATCCTATGTTTAAGTTAATCCTTTGAAACAAAACACCTCGGTACCGCGCATTGAGAAATTGTTGCAAGCAATGATTGTTGCCAACCATTTAAGAAAAAAATCAACTCCTTTCTGGACGTGAGCATTTAGGAAATAAATGCGCCTTTCCATCGTATCAGGCTGCCAAATTCGAGGCCCATTCCTTGATATTAAGAACCTATCGTCGTTTGGTTCTGGTTTAGTAGACAAGGATTGTTCTTTTTTCTTTTTAGCTTCAACGCTGACAATGGCACATTCCACGCGACTAAAACTTTTGCCGCTTTGGTACTACAATAATGCACCAACCATGATCCCCATAGCAGCAGGTCTGGTAAGTGGCGCCATCTCTACGAAGACTTTGGAAAAAGTGTTCTAACCTCAACTTGTAGTCAACAGATGGCAATATTATCCTTTTTAAAGATCCTGTTCGTTGTGCTATTTGTCATTATATTCTATTTCAGCCATTGTGTAGTGGCCCAAAATAGAACCTGCCTTTAGACATTGATCCTCCCCGGATGTGTTAATAGCCATAATCGGGATTAAACCAGTAGGCTAGTGTTAACCAAACATCTGGCAAGAAAGATCGGAATTTCTTTGCATTGTGGTAAAAATATGCCACTTTGCTGTTCAGGATAGTCTTGGTGGAGAACGCCACTTTTTTTTTTCGCTGTTGTTTGGCAAAACAACACCTTTAAATAATGAAACTGGTACCTCAATGTAATATTGTTGAGGTGTCGGATTCCAAATGGATTTTGAATTAATGACTGTTTTGTCGTCTGAAGAAATATTGATCGTTGCAATATGCTCAGTTGTAACACAATAATTTTCGAAATTAAGTTATTCCTTGTTCTGACCATAATTTTCCCAAGCATCGAAAGGTGATGGAGACAGTTTAAATTTGAAATCCCCTTTTTCTAAAATTTGGTCTGAACAATTTAATTTAACCAACTCAGGTTGTTTTGATAAAAAAAATCGTAACCCAATAAAATGTGGATTTTCCCAAAACTGCCATCGGTGCTGGTTTGTGGAAAATCCGCATTTGCTTATTTCAGCGATCAAAGTTTTTTCTGCTGTTATCCTTTTTCCACCGACACCTACTAAATTTACGGGAGGTATGGTTTCGACCTCGTGACATTTAATTTGTGAATTTCGAAACAATTCTCGTGCAGTAGACGATTCGATCAGCGAAGACTCCTGCTCCGCTATCTAAAAGTTCTGCGTTACTTTATTGCTGAAATTAAAAATTAGATGGGGCCTTGGGTAGGAAGATTTCGAGTTGTAGCCTATGTTGTCAATTCGAGCGTGAGTTGATTCTTCTTTGTCGTTTGCTTCGTTCCTTGGGTCTAGTTCTAGAAGTAGGCCAGTAGTGTCAATCGCCGCCACTAGATGGAGTTAGTGTGCGTTGGGTTGCTTGAAAGCTCGGATTTTTCTCGTTGCTCCGTTTTTCTTTTTTCTTCTCGTTTTTTTCCGTTTTTCTTCTGAAATGACTACGGGGTTTGATGCGCTGTCCCAATAAATAAGACAGATTGTTGGTGATGTTACAGATGGAATTAAAGGAATGCGAAGCTTCCATTCTTGCTGGTTACGCTTGGAAATCTTGATTGCTTCGCCGGAATGAATTAAATGTGGTAGAATCATGCCATACTTAAAAGAGTATGACCGTGACTGAACCTTGTTTACTTAATTTTAAAGTACGGGGAACAATTTTTCGCCGAATGAGCATTTAGATCTAAAGCTGAGGCTACGTTTTATCTAGAATTCTGCCTAAATGTGCGCTAATCTTCAGTTTTGAAATGTTATCTGATAATGCCTGTTTAAGGTGCAGCTGATATAGATTTTTGAATTCGGTTTTAACAAAATTACGGTTTTGACTTAATTCAGTTCTTCCTCTTTTTAGTCTTCTGTACAGCCGTACCGGCTGAGAAGACTATTGCAACGACTTTGTCCGTCCGTCCGTCGCTTTTTTTTTTGCAACGGTACCAGAAATTGTCGACCACTGTTTACAACGTTCGATTCAGTGTCAAAAGTTAGTTAAATAACGTGGCACATTAAAACATCGTTGCCTCCTTGTAGCTAATAGACTTCTTCGACGTAACTAAATTAAATAATAACATTTCATCGTCGAATTGAAATTCTAAAGATTTGTGTTAACGCAGCCGTAAAAACAAAAACATTTTAGCTTCGTTTAAAAGAGTCTTGTCGCATTGTTGCATGAATGAATAGGCTTACGATCGAACCAAATTCTCCATTAGGCCTGTCTGCTATTTACGAAACTAAAACTGCCGTTAAAAAAATTAAGTCTAAAATCATGTTACCGTGAAAACGTCAATAGTTGCTACGAGTCGCTGCTGCAGCGTTTCTCCTGTCCCTTCCCTACTACCACTGATCTATATTAGGCTACGTTGCGCATTACGTTGTAACACTGTAACTGTGTGCGCGGAGGCATACCGTGTTGCAAAAATGAATAGGCTTACTGTATACAATCCAAATTTCGGGTAGTTGCTACTTACGAAATTAAAGTTGTAAATTAGGCCTAAACGCCGACAATTATGCCTAAAACGTAAAATAATCTTAAAAGCTAACACATTTGTAACGGGCAATTCTGATGGTTACTGTTTTTAGATGATATAATAGAGATAGCTGTTGTAGTGCATGATAGAGGTGTGCGTCTCAACATTGGAAGTGGAGGAACTGTACAGAAGACCAATGCGACTAGATAATCGCTGTAGCCCCTTGTTTTTTTCTATAATTCTTGCTGTTATTGTAAAACGGATCGTTGCATAATTAAGTTGATGTAAGAGAACGAATAGGTTAGGTTAGGGTCGTTAATTATATTAGTCTGGCGAATAGACTTACTTTCCTAATAAAATTTCGAAATTCCCTAAAATAAAATGGGAAGAAATTTTCTGGTTAGCCTACATCTAACCGTAGTGTCCGACACTCGCGTTTGCCTTTACTTTACTTAAAAAACATTACCACGTTATTCAGTGAAAGGAGGGGATAATGATTAACTGTCTAATTCTGTTGGTTGCTGAGGTTTCAATTCCTGGGTGAAAATTTGCGGAAGAAGGTGGAGGGGTCGATAATTATACGTAGAATAAAGTTGGAAAAATAACATTTCAAGTTCGGCTAATGATTAACTTATAATGGGCTACTAATCCGACGTTTTTGCTTATTTTTGTTACTTTAATAGTGGGTTTAAGATGTCCCAGAATGTAAAAAAAAAGGTTTTGTAGTGTTTTCTTCAGTTTTTCTATACTTTTTTTTCGAAATTTATGCTATCAAAATGTTTAGATGACATCGTCTTATTCGTTGTAGACGGCCGATTTTCGTTAACCCTTAAGAAAGGGGGGGATCCAGTAATGGTTTTAAATTACCCGAATAATCGCTTATCGTAACTACGAAATTTTACCTGCATTAATTTGACAAGAATAGTGTGTATGGCATTGATTTAACGTGTAAAAATAAACTCTGGGTCGAATAACCTGCCGGCTCAAAATCCCTGCTGCGTTTTGTGCTGACGTCTTAGTTTTTTTTTCTTATTGAGCGTTAGTTTGTTGCTGCTCAGATTGTGAGGCTCGGGGCAGAGTGTAGTCTGCGTTGCCTCCTTTATAGTTGTTGCTGTTGGAGCGCTGGCGATTGTAGGATGATAGATTTAGTCGAGAGTCGTCCCTCGTGTCTTGATTATTGTTCCTGGCTTGGTTTTGTCTTCCTTGGTTGTCATTAAGTAGTACAAGAAATGGTGAAAAGCAGGCCCTTTTGAGCAACCCTCTAGTCCCCCCCTGCAGGCCCTCTGCTAATTTTTTGCATTAAAGTGTCCTGCGTGTAACTCGTTGGGTTACTCATCAGGAAAAATCCGTGCTATTTGAAAATTTTTTGCGGGTTTTTTTTTTCACAAGTTACGCGTATTTTTTTTTTTACGGATGAGGGGTGTGACTTTCTAGCGTGCGGACCATTTGATACGAGCGGTGGGTATAAAAGGCGCGGATAATTCCATCGATCTTCATATCAACCATGGCTGCCAAGTACAAGGTGGTATCGAGGTTCCAGTGCAAGAAATGTATGGTTGAGTTTTTATCGCGAGAAGAGGTGGAAAGTCATTTGCAGAAGCCTTGCGTTTTAAACTTTACTTCCTAACTAATTTCTTCCTACGTTGAAGTTTTGGCGCACAACGACCGATGCGATGAAAAAATGACTGCGCTTGAAAAAATCAAGTTTGAATGTGGATATTCCTGCGAAGCTTGTCGGAAGTATTTTCCCGATTTAGCAAAAGCTACGGTTCATTCCAGGATTTCACATTCGTCTCTTCCGACGAACGAAGAGACGGTTTCGGTAGATAAAAAAAAAGGACCAAAGATGATTGATGAAGAAAAAAAACGAGAGATGTCTGACAATGAGATTTTCTTGTGTCAATACTGCAAAAAGACGTTCAGGAACAATAAGTATAAACGGAGACACGAAAGGCGTCACGAAGGAAAATGTAACGTGAGCTGCAAATCGTGCGGTGTGACTTACTCTAATCATCTCGCATATAAACGGCACAAGTGTGGCGGGGCTGTAAAACAACGTGCGATGGAAATTGGAGAGTCTTCAAAAAAGAGACGTAAATTGTCTTTTCCCAAACTCAAACCTGTGTTGAAGAAAGAAATAATTTCTCAAATACCCGCAAATTTCAACCTAATTGTTACCAATGTCAGATCTCTGGTTGTGCCTATAATAGAGGATACCAGAATCGACTGGGCCTTGTCCTACATGATTTACGATTTGAAAGACAAGACAGAGGTGACAGACGATACCGAACTCGGGGTGAGGCCTTTCAGTTTAGAATTAGGAGGATTTGATCTAGTGCGCGATGCTTTCAACAGATGCTTCTTAACTTTCAGGCGGGATTTTAAGTCGGATGAAATGCACTACGAGCCCTTGATTTTGTTGGAACAATATGAGGACAAATATTGGAATCTTTTAGAACAATGTCAACGTCTTATGGTAAACATAAAAGCTCAAATTGGATTATGCATTCTCTTCGAAAAAGCGACGGATAATTCGGAAACTATTAAGGCTTATTTTAACTCCAACCTGACCAGAGTGGGGAGCAAGGAGTTTCTTTCGGAAATGTCGAACAAGATTCTGCATAGTATTGGACAGTTTGCAGTAAAAGGAAGTGGATGGGTTGTCAAGCAATGCATGTGCACCGAACTATGCGTTGGAATTTATAGACCTTTTGCGGGGAAAGGGTACGTAGCACTTCCCAACAACCTCAAACTAGCTCCCGATATACTGGTTAATGTGTGTAGTGAAGATGATAAGTGTTTTTTGTGGTCTGTGTTGGCTAGTATACACCCCGTTCCATCCTCGCAACATGATTGGGATACGAAACATTATCTGTCTCAAGCGCACGAGTTAGTTGTAGGTGTTTTGGACCCCGTTCCTTTATCCAAAATCGGTGCATTTGAAAAAGCCAACAACATTTTGGTGTCTTTTTTTGGTTTCGAGGGTGACGAGCCTTGTGTTTATCGCGTGAGTTCCTTGAGTTGAGCGTGAGTTGAAACTAAGCATCATGTCGACTTGCTTCTTCTCAATGGACACTACGTGACGATAAAAGACTTCAACAAATTCATCGTGAGTTTCAACCTTAACAAGTGCTGAAAGTATTTTTGCATGCATTGCTTACACGGTTTTCGAAATCGTTTCAGGTATGAAACTACCACCTTCCGTCTTGCGTGGGAGTTCCGTATTAAAAGACCACATTGCCCAACAATGACGTTATCCAGTTTAAGAATTTCAAGAACGAACTCAAAAGGTTGTACACAGCTTACGTGGACTTTGAAGCGACGCTGCACCCAGTCTCCAGTTGCGATGGAAACGATACATATACCAGAGTTGACCACATTCACCAAGCTTGCAGTTTTGCCTACGTGATTGTTGACCACTTAGGCGGAGTATTTTCTAAAAAGTTATACAGAGGAGTAGACTGCGTGCAAGTTTTCTTCGAATCTATATTAGAGGAGCAGAAGAAAATTGTGGCTTACGTGGATTCCCACAAGCAACGAATGAAACATTTAACCAAGGAACAGGGGTTGCTGTACAAAGAAGCTGCGGTGTGCCATATCTGCAAACAAGGAGCATTCACCCCACCCCAAGAAAAGTTTAACGGATTTACGAAAGTACTAGACCACATCACCGGTGAATTTAGAGGAGCCCGTGCACAGCAAGTGTAACTTTTCTTACACTTTGAACAATAACATAGCAGTTGTTATGCATAATTTCGAAAAATATGACAGTTATTTCGTCGTGAAGGCTTTGTATTCGTTTAAAGGTTTGAAGGCTCTGCATAATGTTAGGATCATCGCTAAGAACAAGGAAAGAATCAGCAGCATGAAATTAGGTGGTTTTACATTCATAGATAGTCTAGCGTTTATGACGGCATCGTTGGAAACTCTAGCTTCGAACTTAAATAGCTTTAGCATAATGGACAAGCTTTTCGAAGGTGAATCCGTGAAGCTCGTACGAGGACTTAGGCAAAAAGGTGTGTTTCCCTATGAATACCTGACAAATGTGGAAGTGTTTGAGGAGAGGTGTTTACCTCCCATGTCGGCATTTGCTTCGTTGTTGAAAGGAGTGATCTGCTCCGAAGCTTATCAACACGCGATGAAGATTTGGGATTTAGGCAAATGCAAAACGTTTGGAGATTACCACGACCTGTATTTGTGGACGGACGTCGGGCTTTTAGCCGATGTCTTTGAAAACTTTAGAGCGACGAGTTTGGCTAGTTACGGATTGGATCCCTCCCATTACAATTCTACACCCTCCCTATCTTGGGACGCGGTGCTCAAGAGGACGGGAGTGTCTTTGTATCTCTTCACCAATATTGACATGCATCTTATGGTGGAAAAGGGTATAAGAGGCGGTGTCTCGTTTATAGCTAGAAGATACGCTAAAACCAACAACCCGTATATACCATCTACCTTCGACCCTGATAAAAAGAATTCTTACATCATATTTTTGGACTTCAACAACTTGTATGGTTGTGTAATGTGCGAGTATCTACCGACTGGACAGTACGAATGGCTGCCGGAAGATCAGCTCGAGGATACTTTTCGGCACCTCTTAAATGAGGTAGACCTTAAATATTTTCTGAAAAGACCTGAATATATACGACCCACTGAGAAAAATAAAATGATAATTTAAATCCACTACATTTGCTCTTCACGCTAATGATAAAACAATTTTAATACAAAGGGAACAGTATAATTAGCCAACAACCCTGCTGCTTTTATCTCACTTCTTATGAGTGCCTAACTCCATTTTTAGTTTTACATTAGGTTTGACAAATGGCTTTGGCCAAGCTTTACGGTACATTATTTTATTGTTATATTAGAAATACTGACAATGATACCTGGCATTACCCCTCACTTGTCCCTCACGTTTGGCGAAGCCATCGGGGACCATTGTGTCCCTGGTAGGTCTAACCTTGGTGGTAAGGCATTCGTGACCCCAACCTACTTCCATCAACCCTCCCGCTACAGCCGAGCCATTGCCTTCTTTTTAAATTTTTTAAAACTGTTAAACTTTATAATTTTAATTTTTAATTTTAACGTTGGATGGCAGTTAGTGACCACCAGGTCCTTGCCATTCCGGTTGCGTTTGCAACAAACTATTTTTATTATTTATTATAAATGTCGACAATTACGGAGATAAGAGTGACACGGGGCTGATATTAGAAGTGGACTTGGAATACCCCAAGATGCTTCATGCATCGCACTATGATTTCCCGTTAGCCCCGGAGCACATGAAAATCACAAAGTCTGTACTTTCTCCTTTCAACCGTCGGGCAATCGAGGACTTCCGGTTAACGTATAGCAAAGGCCTAAACTAACCACTAACCTTTTTTCAAAGACAAAGTACGTGGTGCACTATAGGAATTTGAAATACTATCTTTCTCTCGGCATGGTCCTCAAGAAAATACACAGAGCTATCAGCTTTAAGCAAGCCCCTTGGCTGAAATCTTACATAGAGTTTAATAACGAGAAACGGCAAGCAGCTAATAACGATTTTGACAAAAACCTCTACAAACTGCAAAATAATTCGATTTTTGGTAAGACGATAGAGAACAAACGCAAGAAAAACATCGTCTTGATAGCAACGACGAAAGAGAAAGTTATCAAGTACGCGTCTCACCCCCACACCACGAGTTTAACTTCTCTAAGCGAGGATTTGGTAATATTTACAAAGATCCCCGCAAACATTGTCTTGAACAAGCCCATCGTGATTAGGTTTAGCGTCTTGGAACTGTCAAAGTTATTAGTCTACCGGTTTCACTACGACCACTTTGATGAAAAAGTATGGACCAGAGAGATGTAAACTCCTACTCACAGATACGGACAGTCTGTGTTACGAGATAGAAATAGACGATGTTGACAAAGATATGGAAGAAGATGCATCGTTGTTCGACACATCCGACTACCCAAAAGATCATTTCTTACACTCCAACATCAACAAAAAAGTATTGGGGAAAATGAAAGACGAGAGCGCGGGGTGCCCAATTTCCGAGATTGTAGGGTTAAAGTCCAAGCTCTACAGCATTTTACAATCGGATGGGAAGAACAAGATGGCTTGTAAAGGCATTAAGAAAACAGCACAAGTGGTGCACGAAATGTACAAGAATGTGCTGTTTAATAATAGCGTCGTGAGAACTCTAGGGTCTTACATTCGTTCGGAGGCGCACAAACTAAAAACCATCACCATCAACAAGTTGGCTTTCAGTCCCTACGATGACAAGAGATGGGTCTGCGACGATGCAGTCAGTACTCTAGCTTATGGGCACGTGAATTCAGCTTAAACTATCTATATTATTTGTCCAACTGTTGTACTTGGAGTCATAGCCCTTCCATTTAACGAAATGAAGCAATTTTCCATCTTTCCCCTTCTTTTTACGTAATACTTGCTCCACTAAAAATAAATTTGGAACTAGGGTTTTTTGAATTTCCTGTTCGTAGAATCCTCCGAGCACCGGTTCACC
>JAHWFP010003796.1:0-20588 GCA_023313725.1 Lithobius niger
ATAAAACCCTGTTTGCTTTTTTATTGATCCACAGTTCACACTACGAAAAATTTCTTTTAAAATTTATAGCCTGTTTAAAAAAAGAAATTATTTTTATAAAAGGCAAGCTAACCCGGAAAAAATTTTTAATTTTAGATCTGTATTTATTTAACTCTGGAATAGTCACATCGCTCGCTCCGTTGGCGTCGTCTCGCTCCGCTCGTGGAGGTTTGCATGAACAAACTATGACATCATGAACACACATCATGAGGGTAACAAAACTTTGACATTAATTTTTCTGGGTTTTTGACATATTTGAGGCTCATAATATCAAGTTACAGCGATGAAAATAGGGCTAACCGAGTGCAATTTAATTATCTTACGTTTGGTCCTGCTCCCATCTTTGTAGATGCCTTGGTTCCAGAGGAGCTGTACACGCACATCATACGTCTTTAACGACGTAGGGGGGGGGGGGGGGGGCCGACGTGACCAAGACTGGGTCCATCCATGAGATGAGTGGTCTGTCCATGTCCCACTCCTTAATCCAGGTGTTAAGGGTTGCACCATTAAGAAATTCATAGACTTGAAGTTACGCGTATGACTTAATTGCACCTACAGTAACAGTTTCATAAGAAAAACTGTATAATTTAACTGATTCCTTAAAAAAAGTATGGATCAAGGTAGCTTAAAGGCTGGAAATCTGGAAACTATTGCGAAGCATTCTCTACCAATTTAATTTATGTAGAAGCTCCTACAAGGTCCTACAAGCTCCTAGGTTAGGTTAGGTTAGGTTAGGCTTTTCGGAAGATTCGTTTACCAGTCCTTCTGACGAAATTAAAATCAACCTTAGTGAGTTTAGTACTTTGTTAAAAGTGGGTTTAAGCAACGTCCAATCTATTTTGCCACATTTCACTGAATTTAAGGAATATGTATATGCTGGCAATTTTGACATTATTGCTATTACTGAAACATGGTTAAAACCCGTCATTGGGCATACGCTCGTTTCTATGCCAGGTTATTATATTGTTAGAAATGATCGTTTGCATAAAGGTGGTGGTGGTGTCGCTGCCTACATTAAAAATGAGATTAAAGCTACCACTTTATTTGCTTCCGCAAATGATAAGGAAGACTTTGAACAACTTTGGCTTAATGTTCGTATTAAAAACAAATCACTTGCTTTGGGGATTGTGTATCGACCTCCTAACATCCCGCTTTCATCTCTCCATTCTGTTGAAAATTCTCTTTACACTTTTGCATCTGACATTGACGACGTCATTCTAGTTGGCGATTTTAATATTAATTTATTAAAACCTACTATTCCTGGTGGTCAATCCCTACGTAATGTTTGCACCATCCATGACCTTGATCAGTTGGTAACAAAACCTACCTACATTTGTAACAATGCCAGATCTTTGCTTGATCTTGTAATGGTTAGACAAACTGACTGTGTTAAATTTATTGATCAAGTTATTCAACCTGGTATCAGCCATCATAACTTTGTTTATTTTGCAATATGATATTGCAGTTCCTCAAGATAACGAGGAATTGCATCTGCAGGAATTGGAAAAATCTTGACGTGAACTCTTTCCGTTTTGATCTCTCTATTGCACCATGGCAGAATGTTTATCAATATCCCAACATCACGACAAAGTTGCTTCACTTAATGCTATCCTTGGTTTAATTGACAAGCATGCTCCGTTTGTTACTTTTAAAGCTAAAAGGCCTAGTGCTCCCTGGTTAACTGATTCTATTAAATCATTCATGAAAAAAAGAGACAGAGCTAAAGCCTTGGTCAACAAAACTCAAAAACCACTCCACTGGGAAAATTATAAAGATCTGAGGAATAAAGTTAAAAAACTTGTGCGTAATGCCAAGGTGCACCACTTTGATGATCGCGTGAATAATAAGAAGAATTCTAATATGTTTTGGCGCCATCTCAAGCAACTTGGTGTACATGGTACGCACCAGTCTGGTATTGATACTGATTATTCTCCTGATGAAATAAATCAGCATTTCATTAACAACCAAAAATCTACTAATTTCGACGAAACAGCTGTCAAAAATAACGTTTCACAGTTTTATGCCTTTAATTCGGATACCAAGTTTTCCCTCTCAACCTCTTCTGAGCAAGAAATTTGTAACATCATCCAAAATATTTATACTAATGCTACTGGTGCTGCAGACAAGATTAATTCTAAGATGGTCAAACTTTGCCTCCCTTTTGCAATTCCGGCCATTACTCACATTATCAACTTCTCCATTACCTCTTGTAAATTCCCTGATTTATGGAAACTGGCTGTGATTAATCCAATCTGGAAAGCAAAGGGCTCTAAAAATATTAATAACCTACGTCCTATTAGCATTTTACCTTGTCTGTCCAAAGTTTTAGAACGTGTTGTGGCAAATCAGTTAAAAGATTATCTTCAAGAACACAGTATTCTTAACCTTAATCAGTCTGGTTGCCGAGATAAGCACAGTACTACTACAGCTCTTTTAAAGATTACTAACGATATTTTCAAAGCTATGGATGAATCCAAATTTACTTCACTTGTGTTGCTGGATTTTGCTAAAGCATTTGATACGGTTTATCATCCTCTTTTACTTTCCAAATTGCATGCAATTGGCGTGGACCAGCTTAGCTTAAGCTGGTTTAAGTGCTACCTTTCTGGTAGAAAACAATGTGTTCGTGTTAAAAGTCAAACTTCTCCTTTTCTCAGTGTTCAATCTATTCTATTCTGGGCCCTTTATTGTTTGCTATTTTCATTAACGACTTGCCTAGCCACATTGTTAATTCTAACCATCACATGTTCGTTGATGACGCCCAGTTAGGAAAGATATTCTCCCCACTTGACAATGATAACTCTCGTGCTGAACTTAAACGTGATCTTTCTAATGTCCATAATTGGTCTACGGCTAATGGAATGGCACTTAACGCTAATAAGTGCCAGCACATCATTGTTGGATCACATCAGCTTTTTCAAAAATATCCTATTTACGATCTCAGTCATTATAATACTACATCTGTTAATAATACTACGCTTAAAACTTGCAATTCTACTAGAAACCTCGGTATTATCTTCGATCAGTGCCTAACTTGGGAGTCGCATATTCATACACAATGTCGTGCTGCCATGCAAAGAATTAGATTTCTTTCTAAGTTTAAACATTTTCTGAGCATTAGGACCAAAGTTAAACTTTCCTCTGCCTTAGTTATTCCATTGTTGGATTACTGTGATACAGTTTATTTTAACGCCACCAAATCCTCCCTCAATCAGACTCAGAGGATCCAAAATGCGTGTATACGTTTTATTTTTAATCTTAAAAAGTTCGACGGTGTAAGAGACTATCTTAAAACTATCAAGTGGCTCCCTATGGCTCAGAGGCGTTCTTTGCATTCTCTCACAGTTGTGTACAAGTCTCTGCATTACAAAGAACCATTTTATTTGTTTACCTTATTTAATTCTGCACTGGCTGATCAGTTATCCAGCAAGATTCAGTCATGGCCGCCCTTTCACTCCCCCTCGCTGTCGCACTACTAAATACCAAACGTCGTTTCTGGTTCAGAGCATGAAGTTCTGGAATGATTTGCCCGAAGTCATTAAATCTTGTTCTAGTGTTGGAACTTTCAAAGCTCAATTATTCCGTCACTTGTTTAATTCATAACTTGGTCACCATCCCTCTTCTTTCCCTTCTTTTTCTTCCCTTCTTTTTCTTTTTTTTTTCCTCTGTCTTCCCCCTCCCCCAACCCCCACTGTATCCCATCTTCTTGTTTACTTTAGTTTTTGCTATTGTCTGCTGACATTGTACATAATTACATGATGGTTTGGGTTAGGTGTAAGAATGGGCCCAGTGCCTAAACCTCGCCCTTTGTGGCACAATCAATTTTTATTCTTGAATTTGTCGATCTTTGTACTTTCCTGTGCTACAATAAAGTTTATTATTATTATTATTATTATTATGAGTCAGGGCCTCACAAGGGCCTCATTACAACACGTGAACTTGCCTAATCGAAAATACCAAAGTTTCTAGCTCAGTTCTGCATATTACTTTATTGATTTCTTTAACAAATTTATATAAATTGGTTAGTTGAGTAACACTGGTTTAGCGAGCCTACGGTTGGTAAATAGCGTCTCTCACATCCTCTATTGCCGCACATCAACCCGCACACTCGCTTAGCTTTCGGTAATAGTAAAGTGCGTTTGACTACTAACTACTCGGAGTAGTACTCGGGCTTCCGTAGGTTTTGGCCGAGTCATCGCATGTCAGTCACTCGTCTTACTAACTTGATAAGCGGACTACTTGGGGGCCATCGTTTTACCCACTTCCTGGATTCTTCAAACTAAAGGTGATGTGCTTCACATTTGTTCTTCTTTTAAACATCTTATCTTCGTTTTGGCTGTTTCCTGTGTGCTTGAACTTGGCCTTCTTTACCTCCGACGAGCGGCCCTCCCTACGGAATCTCACAAGGGAACATTGTAACTTCGTACAATTTTTGAACATTTTTGAAAATTCCTAAAAAAAAAAAAAATAGATCTTCTTACTTCACCATGCATGACGGATTTTGACCTTGTTAATTGTGTGTTTCCTAACCCAGGAAGAAATAGAAGATCAACCATTTTTCTTTTTACGCGGTTGGTGATCCCGATTTAAATGTCAAACTCCAGATCGTTGTGGAATCCACCCCGACCACTTTTATCCCCCATGATTAGAATTGCTATTAGAATTCGAATTGCCACTGAGAGACTTAATACGCGTTTGGACTGCTCAAGCACTGAAATATATGTAGACTTATTGTCCATCGACTACAGACTCTCTGACTTTCGGTGCTCTCTTGCAAAGACTCATCAAGCCAAGATGCCAGAGGTGACTCGGGAGGGACTGGTATTGGAAATATATTCCCTCCTGGAGTCGCATCTCCAACTGGTCAGGGCCGACATTAACTCTCTGCACTCTGATGTTTACTGGTAACCCATTACGCTAGTCTTGTCTCTTCATTGGAAGCAAAGTTGGATATTACTTTTGAGAAGTATGTGTCAAATCAAAAACGACAGTTCTGTACTGGTTAACGCAGAGCCTTTTCATCGGCAGTGCACTAAAACATTCGGTGTCTCAACAATCCTGTCTGTCACCGATGAAAACCACTTAGCACATTTGAACATTTCTACGTGTAAATCGTCACCGAACGAGCCAGTGGGTGATGCTGCTGCTGGCTTAAACCTCATTCAGGAGGGGAACTAAAAGATTCACCCAAATGTAACTAGTCGCCAAAAGAAGAAAAACATAGCCCGCTCAAATCGCCGTATTTCTACTGCCGCCAAATCAGCAGAGATGATGACTGAGCCCACTGAAAACCATGCCACCATAGGCACCCAGTATAATCCGTCCAAAAATGTATCGTCCCTGTGTGATAAGAAAAACGAGCATCGAAATTAATACACCATGAGAAAGAATAAACTGAGAGACTTCTGCCACTGAGCGGGCTTCTGGGTGGACTAACCAGTCCGTCGTCGTCGGTGACTCTCATGCTAGGTCTCTTCGTGGTAGCTCAAGCCTAAAATCTGTCACCTTGTGCTGGCCTGGCTTTGATGGTAAACGGTCACTTTCGCACGTGAAAGAATTTACAGTCTCCACTGATGACAACACTGCTTTTGTTATCTGTGCCGGGTATAATGACACAAACTCGGAAAGCCCCGACTACCATCTTAAATACCTTGGCACAGATTGCCAGGGATATAAAAATCGTTCACCCACAGTGCTCTATTTCTTTCATTGGACTTTTTCCAAGATTGCACAAATCTATGCACATGGAGGATGAATTGGTGACCAAAACAAATATGATTCTGAGGCAACTCTGTGTTGACAAGAACTATAATTTTGTATGCATTGATTCTGATCTCTGTTCAGACAAGACTCTTGCTGCACGTGATGGCCACCACCTTACCGCTAAGGGCAAAGCTTGTCTTCACAATGAAATTGTTTCAATTCACTGCCGCCCGGAAAACTAAGGGTGTTAACTGGGAAGGATACGCCCACAGACTGTCTTCCTGCCACAGATGTCAACCCTGCTTGTGCTCGTCAAACCTGTGGACTTTCTTGTGTCCTTTTTAATTCTTAGTGTCGTTAAAAATGGTACACACTTATCTCCCCTTCTGGCGACTAATTCATTTGATTTGTTATTTATTGTTGAGTCTTGGCTTTGCCGTCGATTACCAACGCAATCGTTGTTGGTCGCTTCGGCTACAAAATAATCCGCTTTGATCGAGCTTCGCATGGTGGGGGCTTGGCAGTCCTGTATCGGGCAAATTTTGGCCATCCATTGTGAGCTGAGATCCTCTAAGGCTGAGGTGCGTTCAATTATTATGCCAGGACTAAACCTTAAATTTATCCTTGGGTATTTGCCAAACAGTTACTGTAACGTTTCGATTGAAAACTTTGGTCAGTTTATCTTGTCCAACATTGATGCCAGATACCAAAATGTGATTGTTGGTGATTTTAACCTTTCAACTGTGGAGTGGGGGCCACCTTACCGCGTCAAACTTAAATCACCTAAATTTCTTAGATATCATCCAAACATTGGGACTTACACAATTTGTTTTACAACCCACCCATGGTGAAAATATACTCGGCCTTATTTTCGCCCAGGATGGCTTCTAATCTTTGATGTTGATGTGAGTGAACGTCTTGGGACTAGTGACCATTGTATGGTTACTTTTTCTGTCAACTGCGTAGATTTTGGTGATTTACCACCTCCTGCCCACAAAGGTAAGATTGATTTCGATGCTCTTCGGAATAAATTGAGCCTAGTGAACTGGCATGTGGACGTGTTCCGCTCTTGCGATGGGGTGAACTCGACCTGGTCCACGATTTCAGAAATTGTTGATAAACAGGTCAGCAGCTCCCGTGGTAAGCCAACCACGAAGCGTGGATTGGGTGCTCGCTTGCCAGCTAATATTAGGAGGGTTGCCAGGCGAAAACTCATCAAGTGGCGGCGTCTTCGTGTGTCACAGACAATGGAGGATCGTATTCGTTATAACTGCTTGGTTGAGGAATATGAACGCCTTGTCTCCGACTGGCGTTCCTCCCAGGAGATCAAAATTTTTAAAGAAGGCAACCTTTCTGCTCTGTTTCGATTTTACCTACCGCTTTCAGACCGGAAAAAAGCGTGGACTGCCTCCTTTAAAGTTGAATAGCAATTTTATTATGGACGAACCTGATACGACGAATCTTTTAAATTATTATTTTTTTGCTTCAAACTGTATTCTTGATGATAACATATTCCAATGGTGTCCCCCTGTTTCGATGATAACATACTTCAATGTGGTCCCCCAGTTTCGACTTTACCTGCGAGCTTCTGTGACCATCTCACTTTTTCTCCTTGTCTTGTGCGGTCTGCCCTGATGCATTTAAAACCTAGCCTCTCTGTGGGCCCTGACGGATATTCTACTTACTTCTATAGGCAGGTCGCAAACGAGATCTGTACCCCTCTTTCACATATTTTTCAGCTTTCTTTTGACAATTAAGAAGAGGGATCCCTCTGACCCCAAGAATTATCGGTCAATCTCTATAACATCCGTCCCATGTAAAGTCATGGAATCGATCATTACAAACCATATGTTACCTTTCCTGCTGAAAAATAGCTACCTTTCTAATTAGCAGTTCGGGTTCTTGCCTGGCCACCCTACGACGTGCCAGCTGTTTCGCTGCCTCGATCTCTGGACCGAGGCCCTTGATGTGGGCATCCCATCTGACGTAATTTATTTCGATTTTAAGAAGGCCTTTGAATCCGTCGTCCACTCCAAGTTTCTTCTTAAGCTTGAATGGCTTGGCATTTCTGGTTGCCTGTTGGGGTGGATAAACGCTTTCCTCGTCGGTAGATAACGAGTCCAGATTGGTGATTCGTTTTCGGAACTTGCCGCCATTAGTAGCGGTGCCCCCAGGGATCAGTACTAGGGTCCTTGCTTTTTGTGATCTTTCTAAATAATCTTCAATGTGAACATTTTTCGACATATCAGTTCAAATTTGCCGACGATTCTAAGTTGGGACAGATGGTTGACCGGGTTTGTGACTCTGCCGCCCTTGTCTGGGGGATTGAGGCTGTTTCCCATTGGAGTGGGACGTGGCAGCTCCCTCTTTAAACTGAAAAGTGCCAAGTTTTTCACATTGGCCCACGGAAAACTGTTAGCTCTTACTTTTTGTATGACCTCCCACTTCCTGGTGTTCTCGAGATAAATGACCTAGGTGTCCACCTGACCGTGGACTTAAAGTTACCAACACACCACAACCTTATTGTTGCAGAAGCTTTTAAGCGTCTTGCTATCGAGGAACGTTGCTTTTTGTCCAGTAACAGGCTTGTAAAGACATGGGCCTTTAAGGTTTTCGTGAGACCGCGTCTTGAACATGCAAGTCAGGTTTGGTAACCTTACCTATTAAGGGATATCTATCTTATTGAGTCGGTGCAGCATTGCTTCACAAAACGGCTAGAGATCTTTGTGGGTGACAGCTAATTGAGCCCCAAACAAGCAGAAGTTTTTAGTATTTCGCTTGCTGAAACTGTATTCGTTTCGCCCTTGTCATTTGCCCTAGCAAGCGTAGCCTAGCTCTCATCCACAAAGTATTCTCTACTGACGAGTCCAAACAAGGACGAAACAGTCTGTCAAGAGATCTTTGTGGGTGAGAGCTAATTGATATTAAAAAATGGCTACCTGGCCTGAAGGACCTGTCCTTCGGTGAACGTCTCCTTCTCCTTGGTTTAGAGTCACTTGAGCTGCGCAGACTGAGAGCAGACTTGTGTATGACTTTCAAGATTGTTAGAGGTTTCTTGGCTGTCGACATGCCATTTCTTTGACCCCAGCCCTGCTACGAAGACTAAGGGTCACTCCTTAAAGTTGGCAGTGGTGTCTGCAAACTTGGAGTGTAGAAGACACTTTTTTTGCGGTGAGAGTGGTCCACCCATGGAACTCCTTGCCCGAGCAGACCGTGAGTGCACCCTCTGTGAAAAGCTTTACTGCTCTTTTAAGGAAGTCATGTCTTTCTAAAACGACCAGAATTTGTACTGGATCCATTGGTTAACATGCACGTTTGCTAACTCCTGTTAAAGATTGGACAGGAATAAGCGGCCTAGCCCTTCTTGCGCCATATCATCTATGTATGGTTATACCTCATATTATATTGTTATTATCTATATATATAATTACACAAGATCCGCAAGCCATCGGCAGCGTAGCAGCAATCTGCATCTGCAGCAGCTGCATACGATGCCATCTCTGACATCTACCGACGGAACGGCAAATTATAAGAGTAGCAGCCAAGCCCCGCTGAGATAGTAGCTGCGCCCAGAACGCAACGGCCAGCAGTGCGAAGATACGATGCCATCTACCGACCGAACGGCAAATTAAATGAGAGGGGGGACCGAGACGGGGTGGGGGGGTGGGATGGGAGCGAGACGAGGCGGAATGGGCGAGCGAAGCGAGCGACTCCGCTAGTTATAAGATATTACGGATAAATGTCTGTGGGCTTGCCGAAATGGATTCTCGGAAGTGGATTTTCACGCAAGAACTAGCATGATATCTTGGCAACAAACAAAACTCAAGGCCAGTTGAGATAGTACCTGCGTTCCACGCTGGAGTGGAGCGAGGAACGCAGCTACTATCTCCGCTGGCCTTGTCGAGACTGCAACTAATTCCAGAATTCTCCACACGAAGGAGCTGCAATGAGGTGATGCACAAAAGATTTAGGATTTCCAGAAGTGGAAACTGGAAGTGCCTATCGTTAGCCATGAGTCAAACCAAAAATAGCTTCGCCAGTCTCCATCAACGGGAAAAAGTGTTTAAAATGTGGCACATCATAACTTAATACTATTTTCACATTTCTGCATTTCTGGGTGATACAGCCCTGACTGAAAGGTAGCTTACGGGCTCAAGCAAAGGCCAAAAGGTCAAATTTTGGACAAAAAATTTCATTTTGTAATTTTCTGCTAAACTGTTGCTTTTACATTAAAAAAAAAACATGTCTCAACATAATTAAAGGACATCGAATTTAGTCTCTAATAATCTTTTTGGGTCTCCATAAAAAATTCTTCAGGTTCAATGGTTTGGATAAAAATTGTGAGAGATTATGACATAATCGGCAATATGGCAGCATGCAGCCTAGCGCAGCACAAACTTGAAGTACACCTTTCGGCATAAAAAATGATCGTTTTCGTTATACTGGGGCTTTAAACAATGCCATTCAACAATGCCACTGTTTGGCATCAACAATGGAGAATTCCTGCCGCCTTCAGCGACGTATGTTCTTATTTACAACAATGAAAAAGTTTGCATTGTTGTCGGACTACTTGAACCTCGATACAGTGCGATCATTTTTTACGCCCAAAGGTGTACATGCAGAGGTGAACATACGTTTGGTTTGGTTTGGTTTGGTTTTATTCCACGAGCCTCGGCCCTCAGCCATGCGCTCGGACACAAAAATCTACAACACAACAACTTGTGCACAGACGCACTAGGTCAACACCACATTTCATAACTCGGGAACAGAGCGAAGCAGGGAGCACAAGTGAAATGTTAGGTCGCCGGCCTAAACCCGAACACCTGACCTATTAACAAAGACAGCTACTGCTCTAAGTCTCGCGAATACTGGTGGATAGTGGAGAGAGAGTAGACCGCCCACCCCTAGCCCTGGACGCATGTAACCCTGTAACCCCAACCGTAACTGTTGGACAGCTGTACACTCCACATACGTTATGATCACGCTAACAACATGGCTATAACAATGGGGAACTCGTTTTTCAACGATGCTGTTTGTCCTATAAGTGGGCGTGGCTTTAGTTTGTTTAACGTTTAGTTTGTTATCGTTATCAAGGGTAGCATAAATATAAGAGGACGTGTATATAATGCGCTCCTGTCGTTATATAATGGTCAAGAGCCCACTTTATTTGGGCCCGTTAGGACTCAAATAAAAAATCAAATCAAATGGTCAAGAGCGTACGAATGTAGCCATGGCTCTGGATTAAAGAATTGAATTAAATTGGGCGTGTCAAAGCAATCTTCAGTAGCTGATTTTTAATAACAGTAAGGGAGCTCGAGCTATAAGTCTACTGGCCCCGAACACTATATGAATAACACAAAACCATTTGCCATAATATACCACAGCGAAAGTTCTTTTAGCGTAAGGAATGCAGAAAATAATCAGAATTGGTAAAAAAAAACATATTTATGTCAACTTCAAACGTTACGATTTAGGGTTTCCCCGCCCTTCTTTTTTCAATTCAACAGCAACTCTCGCTCGCGATGGCTGAGTTAGCGAGATGAGCTCGAAAAGATCTGTGTTGGATTGGTTCGATTCGGCTTGTTCTTGCATTCAAGAATTGCTATGCAGCAAATAGAAATGAGAGTACAGGAAACATATTAACGTATTATAGTATCTTTTGCTTGGCCGAGTAACTACGATGTTAGAATTCAATTACTGTAAATCGCCTATCAGACCCCCAGGGGCTGGTAAAATTATTTCGATAAAAAAAATAAGGGTGGGCCGTAACAAAGTTAAAATTCGATTCTTACTTCTGGCCAGGAAGTATGTTTAGGCCTAACTCCGTCACAGAAAATTCGTCGTTTAACGTGATTATTCACGTGTGTGAACGTGATGTGGGTTCGGGCTAACATTAACGCAATGCCTTTATGCTCTTTTTCCAGGAATTTAGTTTATTAGTGTACTAGTTGATTTAGTTTGCTTTATGTTTGAAGCTCTTCGCTAATTTTGACGCCGAAAAACCACGATTTAAGCGGACGAAACACTGATTTCCTTGAATGTACGAAGCTTTTAGTCAATTTCTACCAGACAAATTACGCTCTAAAATGCTTTAAGGCCAGAACAACCAGTCTGTAACGATGCTTTAAGGTGAAATAACCTAGTTACAGCCTCTCCCCCCCCTTCCCTTATGGGGTGTAATTTTTGTTGGAAGACAAACCGATCTACACATATCATATCTGATCATAGGTCCAACGTTTACCAATGGTCGACGCATTTCGTATTACCGTGATGTACCAAGGAGGCTAAGGCCCGATGCACACATGCGTTTTTGTTGACGCTGCGGTACCGCATTTACGGTTTGGTTTACGTGACATCTGTTGGGTACTGCACACATACCTGCGTTACCGCACGCCGCTCGTGCGTTCGTTTTGCACCGCACTCCCCCCCGTCAACGAGCGTTATCGCAGCTTTTAAAAAACGCACCAACGTCTCGCAGGACCTTGACTGATTGAGCAGTGCACACATTCGTCGTTTATCGCAAAAGCGTTACCGAAAATGGCGTCCAATTTCGAAGAAATAGACATGGAATTGTTTATTGGGGGAGTAAAGAACTACCCCGAAATATGAAATGTTGCTGCAGAAATGATTGAAGACTCATTGCGAAGTAATTAATTAAAGAACTTATCCGAATTTTTTTAGTTAATCTGCAAAGGTTGTATATTCCTCTGGTACGCCTTAAATCAGTAATTGGATGTACCAAATATCGTCGCATTGGCTTGATTCTACACGAGGTAGGCGAAAACGGCAATATCGTCTCATTGGTTTCAAAATATAACGTTTTATACACGGGGTTAGCAAAATGGGCTGCGACCGAATGCGTACTAGCAGTTCACAGTCATGTGTGCATTGATTGCTAGCGTCAACGCAGTGTCACCACGCGTTAAAAAAAACTCATGTGTGCATTGATTTGCTACGCAGCGGCAACGCAGCGACAACCGCATGTGTGCATCAGGCCTAAAAGTTGTTTCATAAACGTTTTATTTCAGTTAGGGGCTCAGTCTCTTTCTCAAGCTTATAACTATAGTCTCTCGTCATATCCTTGTCCCAACTGTCAACATTAACCGATGTTCTGGTAAAGTTCATCTTGTACGAAATCGCAAGGCAGGATGACTACTTGCGGAAGTCCACTGGACACAATAACGTTCAGAGCGAACTGTACTACCAAGCATTTATATGGTTGGGGAGGAGAATTTGTGACTGAGACCCCATACTGAAACGTCTTAGATTCACATTAGTTCAGTCTTAGTTTATAGAGGGCGCCACATGTTTTATGTGGGAATTTCTACTCAGTTTTTAGCCTAAAATTAAACTAAACGAAACTAGCTTATATTTAATTATTATTTAGCCTAGCTTAGTTGTAATTTAGTTTACTTTAGATTTGGGCTGAAAAATTAGCAAAAATTACCAGATAGAACACGTGGCACCCTCTGAAAACTCGGACTGCACTAATGGGGACGAATCTAACGTGTTTCAATAGTTACAAATTCTCCTCCCAAACCCTATAAATTCTTGGTACTACGCATAGCTTCTGTGCAGTAGGAAGGTTAGGCCTTAATAATGGCGGCCAAGAAATCGTTTACGCCATGTAAAGGTGACGTGTCTTTCCTTTCAGAAGAAATAAAAAATAAAGAGAAAGAGCGGAAGGATATAAAAAGAGATTTAAGGCTGGTGAGATTGCCGGTTACAAAGGTATGACGGTATAGCGAGGAGTGCATCGGTCAAATAGAACGATACACGCGTATAACAAAAGAGATCGCTCAACAAGGAAGGTGACAATTAATTTCTAATCAGCTACAATAATAGAGAGATGTTATAATATGCTTGCTTCGGCCGAAGGCTTACATTGTTTTAGCATCAAGGGCTGAATTTGAATTTGAAGTTTAATACCGCTGACCCTTTCAAGTTAACAATGAGTTATTTTAATCGTTGGCAACTTTGGCTTAATTAAGTAATCCACCCAAAACCAAAACTGGTATGAGAGAAGCCGCCAACTTTCAAAAAAAAGTCGGCCTTTCAAAGTAGTGATATCATTCAACCAGGGAAAGGCCGCCAAGATTAATCCTGTTAGCCAAGTTAATCGCACCTACTAGTAGTTCGAAAGTTAAATGAAAACTAGAACATTGCTACTGGTGGTAGCAATCTTCAAGTTTTCATTTAACGCCCAAAGTTAAACAAGCACAAACAATAAACATCAACCGTGCCAATTATTATTAGGTACGATTAACTTGGCTAACAGGATTAACTTTGGCGGCCTTTCCCTAGTTGAATGATATCACTACTTTGATAGGCCGACCCTTTTATGAAATTTGGTGGTTTCTCTTATACCAGTTATGGTTTTGGGTGGATATCATAGCTTTCACAGGACTGTCTGGAGGAACTTTATGTTTATAAATTTCCTCATTCGTAATTTTCACATTTGCCGTGGCCCAATTAGCCGTTACGCCAGTGAAATTGATACGGTCAGACCTTGCTCAGGCTTGTAAATGTACAGAGAATTTCACGGTCTAATCATCACCTTTACCTGTTTTGTCCGGAGGTATTTTATGTCTATTGATGTTGTCATTCATAATTTCGACATTTGACAATGCCCAATTTGCAGTTAGTTGAGTCAAAGTGGCACGGTTGTGGTTTATTGTTTGTTCTTGTTTCACAGGCTTAAGTTTGTTCACTCGCAATTTTGAGCGTACTGGCTACCAAACGCTGATGTTGGTTCATTTCGCTCACTCACAAGGTTAATTTTAATCACGGCATGAAGCTGGAATTGTTCACTCAAATAAAGCAGGTTAGCGTATCCAGATTGGTGACGACTGATGTTTATCAATGGTGTATTGCAAAAATAATGTGGTTCACGAATAACAATCGGCGCAAGTCATAATGTTGATTGTTGCCAACTGGAACAAGCAGACGTCATCATACCGCTTTTGGAAGAAGAAAGTTTTGTCTTTGTCGGCCACCATCGTCTACTGGTTTTTAAATCTCTTATCAAATAATTGTAGGTACTGGCTGGACCCGTGCATACTGCACGATGATTGAATTTCTCGAACTTAGCTTCTCCCGGTGTTTTGTCGTGTTAGGAAAGTAACTGGCGGTGTCAATTTGTACTCCCCCCCCTCCCGTACACCTCTACCCGCTTCCGTGCTCCCAACATCCCCCACACCGAACTGCACCCCCTGCCAGATTCTCCCAGTGTGGGGTAAGTATCTCCCCGGCACCTTAGGTGTTTGGGCATTGGTTTTAATGTATCCCCCCCCCCCCCCGCCCCACATACGCCTTCCCCCTCAGAGAATGCCCCCCCTTCCCGCCGAAATGTGACAGCCTGCCTCCTACCCTTCTTTCTCGTTTTCTCGCCTTGTCATCCTTCCCAGGGCGAAAGTTGGGGCATTCCCACGGATGTTTTGGTGTAGCCCCGGAAAAGTCACAATGAAGTTTGATTGAAGTCTAAAAAAAAACAATCACTGAGAAACCCAGCATTCAGTAAGCAAGTTAAATCCGCTCATCAGCGAAAATGAAAACGACGACAATGGCACACTCCAAATTAAAATGAGATACATTGTCGTTGTAATTTGTTGCAGTTATAATTGTTGTTCATTTACCGAGTACGACGGTCGCGCACTCAATGCTTGTTGCTGCTTGCGTTGAAGCAATTCAGCTCAGCTCAGAAAGCCTAAATCTACGAAGCAAAAATGCTATTTTATCGTTAATAGCTGCCAACTCGAAATTAAGAACGTAGCTTAGTTGGTTTAAAAGTGTACGGGTTTAGGTGAAACACGGGGTCTTTCATTTTACCCATCAAGTTTGAACTGTTTTAGATGATAGTTTGAAATACATAACACGTGCACCAAGAATTGTTATGCACCGTAACAAAGACATCACACGTGCACGAAGAATGAAAAACACTACGTAAACCTACCAACCAGACAGCCATTAATAAACAACCGAGCATCACCCGAAGAATCCCGGTCGCACCCTGGAAGAGAGGCGTGCAAGCAGTGAGGCGTTACCTTAAAAAGCTCACGATCCGGAAGTCACCCGAGTCGTCCCGTATTCCTACAAAACCTGACAATAGCCCTGACAAAGAGTGTGCCTCGCTGACCCAAGATGAGGTGGGACTCCAAAAGCACTGACTAACTGAACATCGCCCGGAGAAAAAAGTGAGCACCGGTGCTTAGCCCAGAGTGGGCAAGAGAACAGAAAATGCCGAACGGTTTCCTCCCCATTACCACAGGCACACCCCGGGGAACCGCGCCACCCCATGTGATACAGATGGGCACGAAGCTGAACGTGCCCAGTCCTTAGCTAGACACCAAACCCGCATCCTTACGCAAGAGACGACCCAGTGAAGTGGGCGAGGACACAGTAGGGTGTAAGTTTAGCTTTAGAGTGAGCGAATGGTGTAAGGACCTAATAGGCTCAATAAACATGAACATAAACAGGAAAAACACGTTACTTTTAATTATAACGATAAACTTTAATTGTTGGCTGCTGCTGATCTTTGAGAGCTATAAATTCTTGATATAGTAGATATTCGTTTGGATTAGAAATGTAGCATTGCCAATTTTAAATGTTTCAGCGAACTGTTTCTACAATAATTACAACAATAATTTGGCACACACGAGCCACTTGAGAGCCACGTGCTGCTAGCTGCAACCCCCATTTTAGAAAAAGGCACTTCCACGTAGGACGCTTTACCTGTCTGCCAAAAAAATTTAGATCTGGCAACTTTCCCTAATGAGCTGTAGACGTGTATTTCTACCCTATGAGAATTAACATGAGCACAGTAATTCTACATAAAATCAAATGTTCGTTTCACTAATGCTTCCAAATAAATCAACAATAAGCATACCCTTTTATCGTAGTGGGGCAGATAATTCAGTACGAGTTCGTGTACCGTCCTCTTCAGGTTTTCATTTAACGACGAAAGTATTATTCGGTGCGATTAACTTGGCTAGTAGGATTAACCTTGGCTGCCTTTCCCTGGTTGAATGATATCACTACTTTGATAGGCCGACCGTTTTCGAAACTTGGAGGCTTCTCTTATACCAGTTTGGGTTTTGGGTGGATATCACTACTTTCACAGGACTGTGAATAAAGAAAAGATCAGACGGTGTAATCGTCATCTGTACCTTTTTTATCTGGAAAAATTTTATGTGTATACATTTTCTCATTCATAGTTTTCACTTTTGCCATTGCCCAATCAGTCATTACGTAAGCGAAATTGACACGGTTTGACGCTAATTTTTGTTTGCTTCGTTCACTCAATCAGCGCATCCCTCCTCATTTGGCCCTACCTCGGTTAACGTTAATCATTCAATTACTTAGTTACCATGGTGTTCACGAACACATATTGTCCCTTTTATCGTCGTGGGGCAGAAAATTTAGTTTGGATTCGTGTACTGTAACAAAAAATCAACCCAACCTTTGCAATAAAAGATACTCCAAAAAAAAAGGATTTAAAGGGTTTAACGAGCGTTAACCACTCCTGGTCATCTGCCCGAAGCCCTAAGGCCCTATGTCTGCAACAGCCAGATTCCCAGGCGGTCGCCCACACAAGTATCATTCCAGCCCAAAGATACTCCGTCTCTTAGTGAATAGTGATCCATAATTTGATTTTATTGAGGCCTCAGCCTGTCGCTATGCGCCCCAAAACTTAAAAGGTAAACTTACACCACCTATAGTGAACCATAATTTGATTTTATTGAGGCCCCAGCCTGTCGTTATAGTGAACCATTCCATTCTGAATTTTAATTGAGGCCGCGGCCTGCTGCCATGCGCCCCAAAACGACAATACAAACTAATTACACAAATTACGAAATTACAAACAAATTACACCATTACACTGCACACACAACAGAACTTCAAGAACCAAGTTGCCGTCAGGTCATCCAATACACTAATGCACCAAGCTCCACATCGAAAAACGCTCCTCCTCCGTACTGCAACTCCCGGTAGTGCAACCCACCTTCTCTCCCCCATCTAGGGAGAGTTCCAGTGGGCACCAACCTGCAACCACCGCACCAGCACAATGCTTGCTGCATCACTGCTGGCACATTGTTTAGTCACTACTGACACACTGCACATCACATCACCACACCTGACTGCACTTTGCCGCACCACACATAACTTCGGCACTCCTCACTGTGCAATACGCTGTACTGTACTTCATCGTGCCGGCCCACCTCGTCTCTTCATAGTGGCTCGCCTCTTCTCTACCTGGCACACCACGGAGCCAACGCTTTCTTGACAAGGCAACAGTGGGGCTGCAGGCGGGGAGGGGGGGGGGAGTCAAACAGCAATCCCTATGTCTACAATAAACGCCGCAATAGCACGCAATTTCGCAATTGGACGCGGGCTACGGGAATGTGACAAAATTTCCGCTAGCACTGGGGGAGTGCCCATCCAGGGAGCTAGGCGCCGTCGCTTGTCAACAAATTTCTGACACACCACTAAGACGTGTTCTGGCGTCTCTGCCACTTGACGCAAAGAACACAAGGGAGAGTCTACCCAACGGAACCGAAATCTGTTGGCTTGCAGCATCGTGAAGCCGATCGAAGCCTTGACACAATCCTCGCATCACGGAAGGACAATCTGTCAATGTTTGATGTGCTGAGACAGCGTGGGTGTACAGAATGTAGGGTCCTGCCATCTCGTGCTGAATCCCACGATTCCTGCCACTGGGCTGTAGCCCACTGGCGAATGGTTACACGACGTCTACGCGCAGAAGTCACTGGGAACACCTGCGTGCACTCGACAAGTGTGGCATCACGTGCAAGGCCATCGGCTAGCTCGTTGCCGAACCACCTATTTGCAACAACAATGAATTATGAACAATTAGGTACTGAAACGATAAGCGTGCAATACTTAAGCATGTTATAATCTACTGTTGAATGACAATACAAACAATGGTTACAACAATAATTTTGCACTTACGAGCCACTCCAGGGCCACGTGCTTCTAGCTGCAACCCCCATTTTAGAAAAGGGCACTTCCCCATATGACGCTTTACCTGTCTGCCGAAATTTAGATCTGGCAACTTTCCCTAATCAGCTGTAGACGTGTCGTTATATCGTATGGGAATTAACATGGGAGCCTGCGGACTAGTTACTAGTTCAAACTTTTGCCTGTGCTAGGATACATTTTCCAAACAGTATCACAGTTCAACTGTAGCAGTGCGTGTTTTATCCTAATCGTCGGACTTCAGTTTCTCCAACATTTTTGAGTTGCTGAGACTGAATTTGCTCACCATGTTTAGCCGTAATGGCGGTTGCCATCCCATAATCTCGAAGCGGAAGTACCACATTTGGCTGCGTCTTGAATCGTGAATCTGCTTTTCCGGCAAACGCAGTTTACCGTATATCTAGATACACGCTAGTGTGTCGCCCCAAGTTAGCCAACACTCATCACAACAAAACATCACATCAATTCGCTTGTCGAGGTTGTAAACCATTGTAGAGCAGCGCCATAGCGTCAGTGTCTTATATCTTGAAGCATAGTTGGGCACATTTCAGATACTTGGGGAAAAATAATAATGCGGTACAAAAGCTTAAATTGTGTTAAAATCAAGAGCAATGACCCACCTGACAAAAATTAACTCATGTAGGAATGCCAGCTAAGCTGCTTTCAATGCAAAATCTGACCCTCAATAACGTTGAAAATGTGTAACTAGCTAGCTAGCTCTAGTCCGCTCATCCCCACGTTAATTTCCAAAGGGTGATTATTCATCGATACCGAGATAACGGGAAGGCTTCCAGCTATGAAATTGGACGAATGGCTGCAGTACGATACGAACTTCGTACCTTTTATGGTTTGGAGCATAGGGATGTAACGAGGATGGCGTGGGATGGCGCGTAAGTACGGAAATACCATTGTTATTATTGTCGGCATCGTCTCTCATTGGACAGCCAAAGTTCGGACAATGACAACGTGTATACTGACGTGCGTGCGTGCCTAGACACACACTAGTGTAGCACGATAAATCTAAACAACGTTGCCAAAGAAATTGTATTCACCAAAAATAAACCAACTCTAAAAACAAAGCAAAATGAACAAAGCCAAAAACTGGTGATGAGGCCAACAAGTTGAGAGTTGTTCGGCCCTTCAAAGGAGTAATATCAACACACCAAAACTAACGAAATAAAACAAGTTACAACAAAATTAAAACCAAACCAAACACCTATAAAGAGGTGACCAAGTTGAGAAGGGTTTGGCCTATAGGCAAAAGGTAGTAGCAAATTGTTGAAAACCAATTTCTTATTGACGTGCCACTTTATTACACATCTGCACGGTAGTGAAGTTGAGTTTTATACACAATTTAAAAAAAAAAAGGACTGATATCATATCAAAAAACCAAAACTGATAAAGGAGCCATCAAGTTACGAATGGTTCGGCCCTTCAAAGGAGTGATATCAACACACCAAAACATTCGCCTATTTAATCGCACCGAATAATACTTTGGACGTTAAATGACAACTTGAACATTACTACCGAAAGTAGCAATGTTCTAGTTTTCATTTAACCTTCGAACTATTAAGCGGTGCGATTAACTTGGCGAATGTTTTGGTGTGGTGATATCACTCCTTTCAAGGGCCGAACCATTCGGAACTTGGCGGCTCCTTTTACCAGTTTTGGTTTTTGATTTGATCGCCCTAGCTGGCAGCAACTTACGCTGCCATGCTAGTCTACGAAGACAGAAATATGGTAAAAGTTAATAAGTATGACATTTATTGCAGTTTACAGTATTTAAAAAAATGGATTTTTAAACGCATCAAAAGCTGTAAAATTCCTGTAAGTAAGTTGTTTTACGAGGC
>JAHWFP010003796.1:20988-42571 GCA_023313725.1 Lithobius niger
AATTTTATCAACACATACAGAACCTTATGATCAAGATTAGGAAAACTATTCCGACGCTTTATAAAGTAAAATGGCTGTTAGATATTAAAAATAGAAAAAAAGTATTTTAGTATTATTTATGTCTAAAATTAAATATGGACTGATTGTTTATGGCACTACAACTAACAGTTATATGAGACAGTTACTATAATGAGTAAATAAAGCAATAAAAGTTTTATTTAAAAATGAAAAATTAAAAAAAGCCAAAGAAATACATAGCTACTGTAAGATGTTAAATATTGATAAAACCTTAAAATGGACATACATAAAATATTATCATTGTGAAGAATTTAAAATTAAACTTAAAAGAAGTGTAAGAAATTATAACAATGGTTGGAATTACCATGTTGGAGAAATAACTATGGAAAGAGGGGACTAAATTATGTTTTACCATATGTTTTGAATGAATTACTGGCTGGCTTAAGAAATTTAACTAATAAAAAGGAAGTAAAGAAAAACGTTAAGGAATGGCTAATTAAAGTCGACTAAATTTTAGTTATCATGAAGATGAAAAGTAGAATACTAAACAATGATGCGAGTTAAAATAATATATTGGGAACTTGTGTAATTTTGAAGAATTTTTACTAATCTTTATTTTATTGTACTAGTGATATTGTTCTTATTTATACTAACCCTATATGAAATTAGATTAATTATTTGTACAAAAAAAGTTTAATTATATTATATTGTCAAAAGTTGATTAACATTGCTTTGTCCATAGAAATTCGTATGAATTTCGTGCCTGAACACAACATCTTGTACTCGAATAAAGCCAATTATACTAGTATTATTATTATTATTATTATTATTATTATTATTATTATTATTATTAAAGCAATGGATAACAACAGAAATAATCGAATTAATAAATCATAAGAACAAACTATGGAAGTATATCAGAAATTCCATAGTGATAGACAAGGAACTAATAAATACATATAGAGAAGTAATAACCGAAATAAATGGAAAAGGGAAGAAAGAAAATATTGATGAAAGTTTAATGAGAACCTTTAATGGAAAAAATATAACAACCCTAGCAAATGAATTTAATAATAACTTTTCAGATCAAGTGCCAACATTACAGAAAAAGTACAAACTGGAAATGGAAGGTATAAAGAAAGGGAAACTATATGAAGAAGTGTACACTAAATTAAGAAAGAAAACTAATAAAACCAATAAAAATTCTATGTTTATTGAATACGCAAATGTAACAGAAATAATACAAATAATTGCCGAAATTAAGAACAACAAACGCAACAGGAATCGATAGTATAAAAACTGACCATATTAAGAAAGCGAAAGAAAACATAGCAATTGCAATATGTAAACTGATAAATAAAATGTTTGATGAAGAAGTATGGCCAGAAATGTTGAAAACACAAGTCTTAAGACCAATATTTAAAAAAGGAGACAAAACGGATAAAAATAATTATAGACCCATATCACTATTATCTACAATAGACAAAATAATTGAAAATTTTTTTGCAAACAAAATAAGAGTATTCTTGCAAAAAAACAAAACTTTTACAAAAATACAATATGGATACACACAAAAAATAGAAACTACAGAATTATTGGTTGATATAAATGAATTAATTACAAAAGCACTCAATGAGGGGAAGTTTATAGGCGCAGTATTAATAGACCTACAAAAAGCATTCGATACCTTTGACCCAAAAATATTACTACAAAAATGTGAATCTGTAGGTTTAAGAGGTAAAATTTATAACATAATCAAAAGTTATTTACACGATAGAAAAGCCACAGTTAAAATAAATGACGAATATAGTAATATGAATAAAGTTAAATGTGGAATCCCACAAGGATCGGTGTTAGGACCTTTACTTTTCCTTATTTATACAAATGATATAGAAAATGTCATACAGAGAACAAACATTTATCTATTCGCTGATGATACAATTCTAATTTCAATAAATCGATATTATGAGGATATGATAAAAAACCTGCAGTATGATTTTAATTTATTAAATTGTTGGTTTATAGAAAATGAATTATTTATAAGCAAAGAAAAAACTGTGCAATTAAATATAACTGTACCAAAAAATGAAGATACAACTAAAACACATCACGAAAACTGTGAAATTTTAAAAGATAATATTGAGAAAGAAGTTTGTCATAATAATTGCAAAAAAATTAGAAATTAAGCAATCTGCAAAATACCTAGGAATCAATATTGACGAACACTGGATTTTTAAAACTCATATAACAAATACTATCAGAAAACTACGACAAATATTGCCAAAACTATACCAAATCACAGATATTCTCAGTCCAAAAAATAAAAAAATTATATATGCAGCATGGATTGAAAGCCAGTTAAGATACGGTCCAGAAATTTATGGGTTTGCAGCAGACTTCATGATAGAGAGATTGCAAACGATACAAAATAAAATTGTAAAAATTCTATTTAAAAGCAAAAATAAACATACCAGTGAAATTTACAGGGAAAATGTTATACTTAAAGTTTGACAATTGCGCGACTATGTGGTAATTAAAAAAATTACTACATAAATACTCATAAAAGTTATGGTATTGAAAAAAAAAGCAAAACTTAAAACTAAGATACAAAGATTTGAGGTACCATTATGGATAAACACGTACGGAAAAAGAAATAAAAAATGGTACATACCAACGATCTTTAACAAACTGCCTCATGAAATGCTGCATTATCAAAATATTGAAATGTTACAGAAAATTTTAAAAGAAGTTTTAGTAAATAATTATAACAAATAACTATTTGTCTGATGTACGTACTTTTTTTTTTCTATTTATGACATTTTAAAAGCTGTTATGTTTTGTAAAAAACCATTGTGTAAATGAATTTTATTAATTTTTTAATTGTATATATTTCAATTGTATATTTGTTATTATATAATAAGTAAAGATGTCTCTGGTCATGGAAATAATACTTGTAAAAATGTTTAAATTTTATAATTTGTTGACTCAAACAAGTTTTCTTCTGAACTTCGAGTCATTTCATGTATTAAATTTCATGTATTTCATGAAAATATTAAAAAAAAATTTTTTAATTATTATTATTATTATTATATTATTACAATCGAAACAAGAATATTGAGTTTTTCGGCATGGAAGAAGATAAAATGAGGATATTAAGGATACTATACACAGATTGGCTTTTGGGCTACAAATTGAAAACTTCAGTGATCAATTGCTTGAGAAAGCTCATCAAATTTCATCAAAAAACAAAAATAGGCCAAGTACAATTATTACTCAATTTCGTACAAGGGACAGCAGACACGACTGGTTAAAACGTAAAAGAGTCAGAATTACCAACCATGATATTTTCCAGAATAACAACAATGAACAAATCTATGCGGACGAATTCCTCACTTCCTTTTTTTCAAACAACTAATGTGGAGAATTAGGAAATTTGCCTAAGGAAAATTTCAATACAATTTGGTTTAGGAATGGTAAGATTAATCTTCGGAAGAACGGTGCTAAAAGGAATGTAAGAACAATTCAAAGTGAAAGTGAATTGGAAAATATCACGCAGGAAACAGAGTTCAAGTGGAAGAAATGCTGAATGACTAAACAGATACTACAATTCTATTGTTAACAACTTTTTAGACCTACAAAATAATCTCATCTTTAATGAGACTAACGAACATGTTACATTGTTACAAAAAAAATAATAAGTTATCTGGAAAACTGGGAAGAATTGTTGTTTGAAATAAGAAACTCCAAGGTAATTTGGGACCTAATTATAATCTCAGAAATTAGCCTAAAAGACGAGGAATGTGGTGTTATAATATTACAAATAATGAAAGGTTAAGTGTCTGCAGAGATAACTTAAGAGGTGGCAGAATCTTAATTTCATTGGTGACATTTCATTTGAATACTTTTCCAAGGCTTTCTTAAATAAAAACAAAATTGAATGGAATTAATTGAACAAAATTGGATTGAATGTATTGCTTGCATTACTGTTCAAAGTCATTTGGGGTCAAATATGACCCCACAGTTGGATTCATGTAAAAGTCAATACAATCTCCAGCACGTGTGGAAAATTTTTCTGCAAAGAATACCTAAAAATTTTGATGCAGTGTGCTAACTGTGTTGTTGAATCAAGTGACTCTGATTGATTTTTCCATATTTATTTATTTTTGTGTGTGTCAGTTTTGTAATTGTTCATTCCCGATGGTTTCCAATTTTTCAAAAAGTGAAAATTTTGTTTTTTAGCTATATTTTTTCCTGAGTAAAATTAAATTAAATTCAGTGCAAATTTCTAATTTCTCATGAATTTTCCTTTAATTACCATGTAAAAAAAACTCTTTTACAACGTATCGGAATACTGACATCTGAATTTTTTAATTTTGGTGTCAGATTTGGCCCCTCCTATGGAAACCGCTGTAAAAAAGCCACATATAGGATGCAGGGTTAATTAGATAGCTATTTATAGGAAACCATCGTCTAGTCGATTAACTTTTGTCCGGAGTCTTAAAAACTTGCTGAAACAAAAAAAAAATAATAAACAATAAAATGTAAACAATTATTGTTGGTGACCTAAACTTCAACATATACAGTGATACACAAGACAGTAACGAAAAGCATGATATTGAACGATTTCAGAACACTATGGCATCACTTTGTTTTACCTGTGTGATCGATTTACCGATTAGATCAGAAATACGAAATCATAAATTGGTTAAATCATGTTTAGACTTAATTTGCACTAATTTAAAAAATGTCCATGCTAAATATTTTGTGATAAAGATTAAAATTCCGGATCACTATTTTACAGCAATTGAATGGTGGAGTGATCTTGACCTTGAAGTTCTGGAAGGAACTCAACAAACCAAAAGTAATATAAACACGAATACTACTAAATTTAATCACAAAACTATTATCGATCAACTAAAACATTTTAACTCGGACTTTGAACGATCTGACCGACCCAAACTTAATACACGAAACTATAGAACATAAAATAAGAAATATTTATGATGCTAATAAAATATTTGAAAAGATAAGGCCAGCTAAAAATACAATGAAATGTGAATGGATGACTCAAAAATTACTGCAGCAAATTAACTGGAAAAATAAACTCTGGTCAAAAATAAGTAAGTTAAAAAAAAACAAGTAATGAATTAATTGATGAATATAAAAGTGAAAAGGAAAAAGTTACAATCAATATGTTTAATGCAAAACAAAATTACTACAAAAAATACTTTAATGACAACAAAAATGATAGAAAATCTGGATGAAAACCAAAAAGTTAACTGGTGTTGGCAAAGCTAAGGAAAGCATTGATGAAAGTAATAGTATACTAGCGCTTTCGTTAAACAGAATGATAAAGAATTGGGAATTACTTTGTTAAGCACTTTCATAAACAAGTTCCTCAATTAAAATCTTTAAATAAACGCACAAATTACAATTTATCATACAAAGATAATTTAACTAATCAATCTAGAATTTTCGATAAAACAATGCTCATTAATGCTCCTACTAAAGATGATGTTATGAAACTCCTAAATGACTAAAATAAAAGTCTTCTGGTTATGATGGATTGTTAGGATTTGTTTTGTTTCCTTTCTTGAAGATTTCTTTGATGACAGTGTCATCTTTTAAACGAGCGATCCGTAAAATTGACCTTTCAAAATTTTTACGACGCACCTACTAAAAAACTTAAAAATGAAGATCTTAGCATTTTTTAAGGCGTCCATTACCGTGATTTCCTGAGGCAAGGAAAATGAAAGAAGAATAGTGTATTTTTTTAATTTTTTTAAGTGTTGACAAACCCCACTCTGGGTGCTTCGTTTTTAGTATTCACCGTACATATCTTGCAATATTTTAGCAATGTTTTTACTTTTTATTTGTACAGCTTCTTTTTGGGCCTTTTAACACTTTTCTCATCCTTCCCATGTCCTGCACGTTTGGCGATGCCATCGGGGACCTTTGAGTCCCTGGCAGGTCTAACCTTGGTGGTAAGGCATTCGTGTCCCCCAAACCTCTTACCATCACTATTCATTGGCCATATATTGTACACTGTACTTATATTTAATTGTGACCCCCCGGTCCTTGCGAGACACGTTGCTATCGCAACAAATATTTATTATTATTATTATTATTATTATTATTATTATTATTATTATTATTATTATTATTATTAAAACGATGATCATTGGGACGGTGTAAGTGGGCAATCCCTTCCGTTACCACACCCATTAGCGGGTGAAACTGCTATTATTATTATTATTTGTCGCAAGACTTGCTTTCTGGGGTTATCAGGCCAAATTTCTTTTTCAGTAATTGCGTTAATCAGTTTAAGTAGAAAAATACTACTGTTTTCCTTGGATTTAGCAATATGCTCAATCGTAAACCCATCATAACCAGAAGACTTTTTTTACTTTACAGTCAATCCTAAATGATTGTAAAATAAAAAAGTCTTCTGGTTATGATGGGTTCACGATTGAGCATATTGTTAAATCCAAGGAAAACAGTAGTATTTTTCTACTTAAACTGATTAATGCAATTACTGAAAAAGAAATTTGGCCTGATAACCTCAGAAAGCAAGTCTTGCGACCAATCTTCAAGAAAGGAAACAAAACAAATCCTAACAATTACAGACCAATTGCAGTCTTACCAGGCATAAACAAAATTATTGAAAAATATTTCTCAAATTGTATTATACATTTTCTTTGCCGTTTTCACTTAATTGACCCAAACCAATTCGGATTCCAAAGTGGAAAAGGTACTATTGACGCTTTAATTCGAATAAATAATATGATTACAAAGGCACTAAATGATGGAAAATATGTTGGAGCAATCCTAATTGACCTTCAAAAAGCCTTTGATACCATTAATAAGGAAATTCTGGCAAGGAAACTATTTAATATTGGTCTACGTGGTAAAATTTTGAATATATTAATTAATTACCTTATGAATAGAACTTGTGTAAGGAATAACGACACTAACAGTATCTGGCAACCAGCTGAGTATGGAGTGCTTCAAGGCTCTATTCTTGGTCCGCTTTTGTTTCTATTGTATATAAATTATCTTCAATACCTCAAGTGGAATTCTTATTTAACACTATACGCGGATGATATTATCATGGTTTCGATACATAATAAATGTAGCTTCATGACCGAAAACTTACAGAAGGACTTTTACAATATTAACCAATGGTTGATGTACAACAACCTGGTCTTATCTACCAACAAAACACGTTACATTCAAATGTTAACCTCTCACATGAAACATGAACCTAGTAATAACTTTTTGCACGATCCTTCATGTATATGCGAACGGGAATGCACTTGCCTGAGGTTAACTAAAGCAACTGAATGCAAATATATCGGCATTACTATTGACGAAAATTGGAAATTTGCTAAACACATTGAAATAATCGAATTAGAAGAACTGTCCCATTGCTGTATAAATTACAAAATGTCCTAAATTCGCCAGGTAAAAGAAGTCTTTTTGAAAGTTGAATCAATTCTATCATAATGTACAGTTGCTGTATTTACGGATTGACTACAGATGGACTTACGAGTAACTTTCAAAAAGTTCAAAATAAAATTTACACTAATTAATTTTATTTGCTTATGCTTTTGCATCACCAATTTTCCCATTTATTTGATGTGACTTTACCACGTGCACAAGTGCTTTAAGTGTATTGCGTGGTATTGTCCTCATCCATAATAATTCTAAAAAAAATTATTATTATTATTACTAGAACAGCGCCCCCCCCCCCCCTTGAGGAACATGGAGGTCTTGATCCCGTTTGCATGAAAATAGCGTGAGTGGAAAAAAGCATGACGTCATCAGTACTGTGCCTCTTTGCTGAAAACACAGATCGAATCATTACTTATACAGAAACAAACCAAAGCATTAAGATTATCGTGATTCCCACTGCAGACTTCAATAGAATAAGGAGTGGGAATCTCGGTAATCTGGCGACACACAAACAAACTAACAAATATTACGATTTTAGTTATATAGATTGCGGTTATTTATTTATTTAGTTTTACATCGTAGGGGAGTTGCATTGACATCCGGTGCAATAAAGAAGGAAGATTCCTTTTTTTAATAGTAGAAAAAAATGGCCAATTTACAGCGAATGTGACATATTGCGTTTGTTTTGAATGTTCACGCTACGTATCAAGCTTTCTTACCTGGTTCATTATATCCCAAACGATTCGCCACGTTCTGCATCACTTCAGTGACTGCCGTAGAGTTAGGAGCATAGGTTATAGGCAGTGCCCGGCGTCCTCCTCCGGCTCCAGAACTGAAAATGTAACTGAGCTGTTGAAGCATGGCATGGTTGGGAAGCTTATTTAAAGGAAGTTTGTCCACCTCGAACTCGTTGTACGTGAAAGGTGACTTGTAAGGGTAGATGTGGGCGACGCGGCGGATGGATACTAGGATTACAGCTAATGATGCTGGGACCAACAGCTCAAGTATGGTTCCCACTTTAGTCCTCTTCTGTAGCACATAGTTCTTCCAGAGCAGTAGCCCAAACAGGCGGAAGGCAGATACTTTCTAAAATAAAGAAATACGTTTCAAGTTATTAGCGGAGTAGGGTACAACTTAAAGAAGTAATAATGAGTAAACAAAAACTAGGCATGTACCGTAGATCGCTTATTAACACCCCTGGCAACGCTATAGGTCCTCCCCCCCCCACCCACCACAAAGCAAAATTGTTTAAGGTCAGAAATGGTAAAGTTGTGGGAGAATTTTCTCCCTGTCCTCTCTTTGTCCTTCCCACTTTAAGGCTTCCCCTTACGTCCTAAAATAATCCAATTCAAGCTTGACCACTCGGAATCGAGACACACGCTAGTGTGTCGTCGCCAAGTAACAGTAGATCGTCCGATTGAAGACATCCGATTGTTAAAAAATTTAAAAAATGATTGTTGATGAAAAAAAAAGGCGGCCGCGCTAGCAGACTGCGTCTTTTAACTAAAACCAACTTATACCTGATTTCAGCATACTGGTGTAAATTTCCCATGCGGTAGAAATCTTTGCAAATCGTTTGAATCAGGTGTCTTGGGTGCAGTAACGAAGAAAACGTCAACACGAAAATGTGGTAACGTGTCCTTCATGGAGAAAAAGTGTCCTCAATAATGTTGAATTTGTGTTACTGATGACTAGTAATTAGTAACTAGTTACTAGTAACTATTAACTAGTCGGCAGGATCCCATGTTAATTCCCATACGATATAACGGCACATCTACAGCTGATTAGGGAAAGTTGCCAGATCTAAATTTCGGCAGACAGGTAAAGCGTCATATGGGGAAGTGCCCTTTTCTAAAATGGGGGTTGCAGCTAGAAGCACGTGGCCCTGACGTGGCTCGTAAGTGCAAAATTATTGTTGTAACCATTGTTTGTATTGTCATCCAACAGTAGATTATAACATGCTTAAGTGTTGCACGCGTATCGTTTCAGTACCTAATTGTTCAGAATTCATTGTTGTTGCAAATAGGTGGTTCACTATAACGACAGGCTGGGGCCTCAATAAAAACAATCTATGGTTCACTATAGGTGGTGTAAGTTTACCTTTTAAGTTTTGGGGCGCACAGCGACAGGCTGGGGCCTCAATAAAATCAAATTATGGTTCACTATTCACTAAGAGATGGAGTATCTTTGGGCTGGAATGATTCTTGCGTGGGCGACCGCCTGGAAATCTGGCTGTTGCAGACATAGGGCCTTAGGGCTTCGGGCAGATGACCAGGAGTGGTTAACGCTCGTTAAACCCTTTAAATCCTTTTTTTTGGAGTATCTTTTATTGCAAAGGTTGGGTTGATTTTTTGTTACGGTACACGAATCCAAACTAAATTTTCTGCCCCACGACGATAAAAGGGACAATTATGTGTTCGTGAACACCATGGTAACTAAGTAATTGAATGATTAACGTTAACCGAGGTAGGGCCAAATGAGGAGGGATGCGCTGATTGAGTGAACGAAGTAAACGAAAATTAGCATCAAACCGTGTCAATTTCGCTTACGCAACGGCTGATTGGGCAATGGCAAAGGTGAAAACTATGAATGAGAAAATGTATACACATAAAATTTTTCCAGACAAAAAAGGTACAGATGACGATTACACCGTCTGATCTTTTCTTTATTCACAGTCCTGTGAAAGTTGTGATATCCACCCAAAACCCAAACTGGTATAAGAGAAGCCACCAAGTTTCAAAAAACGGTCGGCCTATCAAAGTAGTGATATCATTCAACCAGGGAAAGGCCGCCAAGGTTAATCCTATTAGCCAAGTTAATCGCACCAAATAATACTTTGGACTTTAAATGAAAATTTGAAGAGGATGGTACACGAACTCCTACTGAATTATCTGCCCCATGACGATAAAAGGGTATGCTTGTTGTTAATTTATTTGGAAGCATTAGTGAAACGAACATTTGATTTTATGTAGAATTACTGTGCTCATGTTAATTCTCATAGGGTAGAAAGACACGTCTACAGCTCATTAGGGAAAGTTGCCAGATCTAAATTTCGGCAGACAGGTAAAGCGTTATATGGGGAAGTGCCTTTTTCTAAAATGGGGGTTGCAGCTAGAAGCACGTGGCCCTCAAGTGGCTCGTATGTGCCAAATTATTGTTGTAGTTATTGTAGAAACAGTTCGCTGAAACATTTAAAATTGGCAATGCTACATTTCTAATCCAAACGAATATCTACTATATCAAGAATTTATAGCTCTCAAAGATCAGCAGCAGCCAACAATTAAAGTTTATCGTTATAATTAAAAGTAACGTGTTTTTCCTGTTTATGTTTATGTTCATGTTTATTGAGCCTATAAGGTCCTTACACCATTCGCTCACTCTAAAGCTAAACTTACACCCTACTGTGTCCTCGCCCACTTCACTGGGTCGTCTCTTGCGTAAGGATGCGGGTTTGGTGTCTAGGCTAAGGACTGGGCACGTTCAGCTTCGTGCCCATCTGTATCACATGGGGTGGAGCGGTTCCCCGGGGTGTGCCTGTGGTAATGGGGAGGAAACCGTTCGGCATTTTCTGGCCCACTCTTGGCTAAGCACCGGTGCTCACTTTTTTCTCAGGGCGATGTTCAGTTACTCAGTGCTTTTGGGGTCCCACCTCATCTTGGGTCAGCGAGGCACACTCTTTGTCAGGGCTATTGTCAGGTTTTGTAGGAATACGGGACGACTCGGGTAACTTCCGGATCGTGAGCTTTTTAAGGTAACGCCTCACTGCTTGCTCGCCTCGCTTCCAGGGTGCGACCGGGATTCTTCGGGTGATGCTCGGTTGTTTATTGATGGTTGTCTGGTTGGTAGGTTTAAGTAGTGTTTTTCATTCTTCGTGCACGTGTGATGTCTTTGTTACGGTGCATAACAATTCTTGGTGCACGTGTTATGTATTTCAAACTATCGTCTAAAACAGTTCAAACTTGATGGGTAAAATGAAAGACCCCGTGTTTCACCTAAACCCGTACACTTTTAAACCAACTAAGCTACGTTCTTAATTTCGAGTTGGCAGCTATTAACGATAAAATAGCCTTTTTGCTTCGTAGATTTAGGCTTTCTGAGCTGAGCTGAATTGCTTCAAAGCAACAGCAGCAACAATCATTACGTGCGCGACCGTTCATACTCGGTAAATGAACAACAATTATAATTGCAACAAATTATAACGACAATGTATCTCATTTTAATTGTGGAGTTTGCCATTGTCGACGTTTTCATTTTCGCCGATGAGCGGATTTAACTTGCTTACCGCTGAATGCTGGGTTTCTCGGTGATTGTTTTTTTTTTTAGACTTCAATCAAACTTCATTGTGACTTTTCCGGGGCTACACCAAAACATCCGTGGGAATGTCCCCCAACTTCCACCCAGGGAAGGATGACAAGGCGAGAAAACGAGAAAGAAGGGTAGGAGGCAGGGTGTCACATTTCGGGGGGAAGGGAGGGGGGCATTTTCTGAGGGGGGAGGCGTATGTGGGGGGGGGGGAGATACATTAAAACCAAAGCCCAAACACCTAAGGTGCTGGGGAGATACTTACCCGACACTGGGAGAATCTGGCAGGTGGTGCAGTTCGGCGTGTTGGGGGCACGGAAGCGGGTAGAGGAAGGGTGGGGAGGGGTGGGCAAATTGACACCGCCAGTTACTTTCATAACACGACAAAACACCGGGAGAAGCTAAGTTCGTGAAATTCAATCATCGTGCAGTATGCACGGGTCCAGCCAGCACCTACAATTATTTGATAGAGATTTAAAAACCAGTAGACGGTGGTGGCCGACAAAGACAAAACTGTTTCTTCTTCCAAAAGCGGTATGATGACGTCTGCTTGTCAAAGGGTTTTAGCGAGCGTTAACCGCACCAGGTCATCTGCCCGACGAAGCCCTAAGGCCCTATGTCTGCAACACCCGGAATGGATTCCGGGACGTCTGCTTGTTCCAGTTGGCAACAATCAACATTATGACTTGCACCGATTGTTATTCGTGAACCACATTATGTATGCAATACGCCATTGAATAAACATCAGTCGTCACCAATCTGGATACGCTAACCTGCTTTATTTGAGTGAACAATTTCAGGTTCATGCCGTTATTAAAATTAACCTTGTGAGTGAGAGAAACGAACCAACATCAGCGTTTGGTAGCCAGTACGCTGAAGATTGCGATTGAACAAACTTAAGCCTGTGAAACAAGCTCAATAAATAAACCACAACCGTGCCAATTTGACTCAACTAACGGCAGATTAGGCATTGGCAAATGTCGAAATTATGAATGACAACATCAATAGACATAAAATACCTCCGGACAAAACAGGTAAAGGTGATGATTAGACCGTGAAATTCTCTGTACATTTACAAGCCTAGGCAAGGTCTGACCGTGTCAATTTCACTGGCGTATGGCTAATTGGGCCACGGCAAATGTGAAAATTATGAATGAGGAAATTTATAAACATAAAAATTCCTCCAAACAGGAAAGGTAGGGGGACAATTAAACCGTCTGATCATTCGTTCGTTCACAGTCCTATGAAAGCTGTGATATCCACCCAAAACCATAACTGGTATAAGAGAAGCCACCAAGTTTCATAAAAGGGTCGGCCTTTCAAAGTAGTGATATCATTCAACCAGGGAAAGGCCGCCAAAGTTAATCCTGTTAGCCAAGTTAATCGTACCTAATAATAATTGGCACGGTTGTGGTTTATTGTTTGTGCTTGTTTAACTTTGGGCGTTAAATGAAAACTTGAAGATTGCTACCGCCAGTAGCAATGTTCTAGTTTTCATTTAACTTTCGAACTAATAGTAGGTGCGATTAACTTAACTTTGGCGGCCCTTCCCTGGTTGAATGATATCACTACTTTGAAAGGCCGACCCTTTTTGTAAACTTGGCGGCTTCTCTTACCAGTTTTGGTTTTCGGTGTGGTTTTCGGTGGATATCACGACTTTCATATGCCTGTGAATGTACAAAAAATCGCACGTTAAATCGTGGTTTTTCGGCGTCAAAATTAACTAAGAGCTTCATACATAAAGCAAACTAAATCAACTAGTACACTAATAAACTAAATTCCTGGAAAAAAGAGCATAAAGGCATTGCGTTAATGCTAGCCCAAACCCAGATCACGTTCACATACGGGAACAATCACGTTAACACCGAATTTTCTGTGACGGAGTTAGGCCTAAACACACTCCCTGGCGAGAAGTAAGAATGGAATTTTAACTTTGTTACGGTCCGCCCTTCTTTTTTTTATCGAAATAATTTTAACAGCCCCTGGGGGTCTGATATGCGATTTACAGTAATTGAATTCTAACATCGTATAACTCGGCCAAGCAAAAGATGCTATAATACGTTAATATGTTTCCTGTACTCTCATTTCTATTTGCTGCATAGCAATTCTTGAATGCAAGAACAAGCTGAATCGAACCAATCCAACACAGATCTTTTCGAGCTCATCTCGTTAACTCAGCCATCGCGAGCGAGAGTTGCTGTTGAATTGAAAAAAGAAGGGCGGGGAAACTCTAAATCGTAACGTTTCTGATTATTTTCTGCATTCCTTACGCTAAAAGAACTTTCGCTGTGGTATATTATGGCAAATGGTTTTGTGTTATTCATGTAATGTTCGGGGCCAGTAGACTTATAGCTCGAGCTCCCTTACTGTTATTAAAAATCAGCTACTGAAGATTGCTTTGACACGCCCAATTTAATTCAATTCTTTAATCCAGAGCCATGGCTACATTCGTACGCTCTTGACCATTTGATTTTTTATTTGAGTCCTAACGGGCCCAACTAAAGTGGGCTCTTGACTACTAACAAACTAACAAACTAAATGCCAAACAAAAGCCACGCCCACGCCCACTTATAGGACAAACAGCATCGTTGAGAAACGAGTTCCCCATTGTTATAGCCATGTTGTTAGCGTGATCATAACGTGTGTTCACCTCTGCATGTACTTCAAGTTTGTGCTGCGCTAGGCTGCGTGCTGGCATTTTGCTGATTATGTCACAATCTCTCACAATTTTTATCCAAACCATTGAACCTGAAGAATTTTTTATGGATACCCAAAATGATTTTTAGAGACTAAATTCGATGTCCTTTAATTATGTTGAGACACGTTTTTTTTTGTTATGTAAAAGAACAGTTTAGTAGAAAATTACAAAAGTGAAATTTTTTCTCCAAAATTTGACCTTTTGGCCTTTGCTTGAGCCCGTAAGCTACCTTTCAGTCAGGGCTGTAACACCCAGAAATGCAGAAATGTGGAGAGTAGTATTAAGTTATGATGTGCCACATTTTAAACACTTTTTCCCGTTGATGGAGAACGGTGAAGCTAGTTTTGGTTTGACTCATGGCAAAAGATAGGGTTTCCGGAAGTGAAAACCGGAAGTGCCTAAATCTTTTGTGCATCACCTCATTGCGGCTCCTTCGTGTGGAGAATTTTGGAATTAGTTGCAGTCTCGACAAGGCCAGCGGAGATAGTAGCAGCGTTCCTCGCTCCACTCCAGCGTGGAACGCAGCTACTATCTCAACTGGCCTTGAGTTTTGTTCATTGCCAGGATATCATGCTAGTTCTTGCGTGAAAATCCACTTCCGAGAATCCATTACGGCAAGTCCACAGACATTTATCCGTAATATCTTATAATAATAATAATAATAATAATAATAATAATAATAATAATAATAATATAATATGAGGTTTAACCATACATAAATGGTATGGCGCAAGAAGGGCTAGGCCGCTTATTCCTATCCAGTCTTTAACAGGAGTTAGCAAACGTGCATGTTAACCAATAGATCCAGTACAAATTTTGATCGTTTTAGAAAGACATGACTTCCTTAAAAGAGTAGTAAAGCATTTCACAGAGGGTGCACTCACGGTCTCCTCGGGCAAGGAGTTCCATGGGTGGACCACTCTCACCGCAAAAAAGTTGTCTTCTTCACTCCAAGTTTGCAGACACCACTGCCAACTTTAAGTAGTGACCCTTAGTCTTCGTAGCAGGGCTGGGGTCAAAGAAATGGCATGTCGACAGCCAAGAAACCTCTAACAATCTTGAAAGTCATACACAAGTCTGCCCTCAGTCTACGCAGCTCAAGTGACTCTAAACCAACCCGAAGGAGAAGGAGACGTTCACCGAAGGACAGGCCTTTCAGGCCAGGTAGCCGTTTTTTTAATATCAATTAGCTCTCACCCGCAAAGATCTCTTGACAGACTGTTTCGCCCTTGTTTGGACTCGTCAGTAGAGAACACTTTGTGGATGAGAGCTAGGCTACGCTTGCTAGGGCAAATGACAAGGGCGAAACGAATACAGTTTCAGCAAGCGAAATAGCAAAAACTTCTGCTTGTTTGGGGCTCCATTCAACTGAATGGTTGACACCCAGGCCTAGGACAAATTTTACCAATTGATCATTTAATATCAATTAGCTCTCACCCACAAAGATCTCTAGCCGTTTTGTGAAGCAATGCTGCACCGACTCAATAAGATAGGTATCCCTTAATAGGTAAGGTTACCAAACCTGACTTGCATATTCAAGACGCGGTCTCACGAAAACCTTAAAGGCCCATGTCTTTACAAGCCTGTTACTGGACAAAAAGCAACGTTCCTCGATAGCAAGACGCTTAAAAGCTTTTGCAACAATAAGGTTGTGGTGTGTTGGTAACTTTAAGTCCACGGTCAGGTGGACACCTAGGTCATTTATCTCGAGAACACCAGGAAGTGGGAGGTCATACAAAAAAGTAAGAGCTAACAGTTTTCCGTGGGCCAATGTGAAAAACTTAGCACTTTTCAGTTTAAAGAGGGAGCTGCCACGTCCCACTCCAATGGGAAACAGCCTCAATCCCCCAGACAAGGGCGGCAGAGTCACAAACCCGGTCAACCATCTGTCCCAACTTAAAATCGTCGGCAAATTTGAACTGATATGTCGAAAAATGTTCACATTGAAGATTATTTAGAAAGATCACAAAAAGCAAGGGCCCTAGTACTGATCCCTGGGGGACACCGCTACTAATGGCGGCAAGTTCCGAAAACGAATCACCAATCTGGACTCGTTATCTACCGACGAGGAAAGCGTTTATCCACCCCAACAGGCAACCAGAAATGCCAAGCCATTCAAGCTTAAGAAGAAACTTGGAGTGGTCGACGGATTCAAAGGCCTTCTTAAAATCGAAATAAATTACGTCAGATGGGATGCCCACATCAAGGGCCTCGGTCCAGAGATCGAGGCAGCGAAGCAGCTGGCACGTCGTAGAGCGGCCAGGCAAGAACCCGAACTGCTAATTAGAAAGGTAGCTATTTTTCAGCAGGAAAGGTAACATATGGTTTGTAATGATCGATTCCATGACTTTACATGGGACGGATGTTATAGAGATTGACCGATAATTCTTGGGGTCAGAGGGATCCCTCTTCTTAATTGTCAAAAGAAAGCTGAAAAATATGTGAAAGAGGGGTACAGATCTCATTTGCGACCTGCCTATAGAAGTAAGTAGAATATCTGTCAGGGCCTGCAGAGAGGCTAGATTTTAAATGCATCAGGGCAGACCGCACAAGACAAGGAGAAAAAGTGAGATGGTCACAGAAGCTCGCAGGTAAAGTCGAAACTGGTGGACCACATTGGAGTATGTTATCATCGAAACAGGGGGACAACATTGGAGTATGTTATCATCAAGAATACAGTTTGAAGCAAAAAAATAATTTAAAGATTTGTCGTATCAGGTTCGTCCGTAATAAAATTGCTATTCAACTTTAAAGGAGGCAGTCCACGCTTTTTTCCGGTCTGAAAGCGGTAGGTAAAATCGAAACAGAGCAGAAATGTTGCCTTCTTTAAAAATGTTGTTCTCCTGGGAGGAACGCCAGTCGGAGACAAGGCGTTCATATTCCTCAACCAAGCAGTTATAACGAATACGATCCTCCATTGTCTGTGACACACGAAGACGCCGCCACTTGATGAGTTTTCGTCTGGCAACCCTCCTAATATTAGCTGGCAAGCGAGCACCCAATCCACGTTTCGTGGTTGGCTTACCACGGGAGCGGCTGACCTGTTTATCAAGAATTTCTGAAATCGTGGACCAGGTCGATTCCACCCCATCGCAAGAGCGGTACACGTCCACATGCCAGTTCACTAGGCTCAATTTATTTCGAAGAGCATCGAAATCAATCTTACCCCTGTGGGCAGGAGGTGGTAAATCACCAAAATCTACGCAGTTGACAGAAAAAGTAACCATACAATGGTCACTAGTCCCAATACGTTCACTCACATCAACATCAAAGATTAGAAGCTCATCCTGGGCGAAAATAAGGTCGAGTATACTTTCATCACAGGTGGGTTGTAAAACAAATTGTGTAAGTCCCAATGGGCGGATGATACCTAAGAAATTTAGGTGATTTAAGTTTGACGCGGTAAGGTGGCCCCAGTCCACAGTTGAAAGGTTAAAATCACCAACAATCACATTTTGGTATCTGGCATCAATTTTGGACACGAAAAACTGACCAAAGTTTTCAATCGAAACATTACAGTAACTGTTTGGCAAATACCCAAGGATAAATTTAAGGTTTAGTCCTGGCATAATAATTGAACGCACCTCAGCCTTAGATGATCTCAGCTCACAATGGATGGCCAAAATTTTCCCAATACAGGACCGCCAAGCCCCCACCATGCGAAGCTCGATCAAAGCGGATTATTTTGTAGCCGAAGCAACCAACAACGATTGCGTTGGTAATCGACGGCGAAGCCAAGACTCAACAATAAATAACAAATCAAATGAATTAGTCGCCAGAAGGGGAGATAAGTGTGTACCATTTTTAACGACACTCTAAGAATTAAAAAGGACACAAGAAAGTCCACAGGTTTGATGAGCACAAGCAGGGTTGACATCTGTGGCAGGAATACAGTCTGTGGGCGTATCCTTCCCAGTTAACACCCTTAGTTTTCCGGGCGGCAGTGAATTGAAACAATTTCATTGTGAAGACAAGCTTTGCCCTTAGCGGTAAGGTGGTGGCCATCACGTGCAGGAAGAGTTGTCTGAACAGAGATCAGAATCAATGCATAGAAAATTATAGTTCTTGTCAACACAGAGTTGCCTCAGAATCATATTTGTTTTGATCACCAATTCATCCTCCATGTGCATAGATTTGTGCAATCTTGGAAAAAGTCCAATGAAAGAAATAGAGCACTGTGGGTGAACGATTTTTATATCCCTGGCAATCTGTGCCATGGTATTTAAGATGGTAGTCGGGGCTTTCTGAGTTTGTGTTATTAGACCCGGTGCAGATGACAAAAGCAGTGTTTTCATCAGTGGAGGCTGTAAATTCTTTTACGTGCGAAAGTGAGTGTTTAGCTTCAAGGCCAGGCCAGCACAAGGTGACAGATTTTAGGCTTGAGCTACCACGGAAGAGACCTAACATGGGATTCACCGACGACGATGGACCGGTTAGTCCACCTAGAAGCCCGCTCAGTGGCAGAACAGTCTCTCAGTTTATTCTTTTTCATGGTGTATTGATTTCGATGCTCGTTTTTCTTATCACACAGGGACGATACATTTTTAGACGGATTATACTGGGTGTCTATGGTGGCATGGTTTTCAGTGTGCTCAGTCATCATCTCTGCTGATTTGGCGGCAGTAGAAATACGACGAATTGAGCGGGCTATGTTTTTCTTCTTTCGGCGACTAGTTATATTTGGGCGAATCTTTTGGTGCCCCTCCTGAATGAGGTTTAAGCCAGCAGCAGCATCACCCAATGGCTCGTTCGGTGACAATTTACATGTAGAAATGTTCAAGTGTGCTGAGTGGAGCACGAGGTTTTCATCGGTGACAGACAGGATTGTTGAGACACCGAATGTTTTGGTGCACTGCCGATGAAAAGACTCTGTGTTGACCGGTATAGAATTGTGTTTTTGATTTGACACATACTTCTCAAAAGTGCTATCCAACTTTGCTTCCAATGAACAGCCAAGACTAGTGGAATGGGTTACCAGTAAACATCAGAGTGCAGAGAGTTAATGTTGGCCCTGACCAGTTGGAGATGCGACTCCAGGAGGGAGTATATTTCCAATACCAGCCCCTCCCGAGTCACCTCTGGCGTCTTGGCTTGATGAGTCTTTGCAAAAGAGCACCGAAGGTCAGAGAGCCTGCAGTCGATGAACAATAAGTCTAAATCTTTTTCAGTGCTTGAGCAGTCCAAACGCGTATTAAGTCTCTCAGTGGCAATTCGAAGTCCCTAATCATGGGGGATCAAAGTGGTCGGGGTGGATTCACAACGATCTGGGGTTTGGCATTTAAGTTGGGAACCAACAGCGTAAAAAGAAAAATGGTTGATCTTCTATTTCTTCCTGGGTTAGGAAACACACGATTAACAACGTCAAAATCCGTCATGCATGGTGAAGTAAGAAGATCTATTTTTGGGTTTTTTTTAGGAATTTTCAAAAATGTTCAAAAATTGTACTAAGTTACAATGTTCCCTGTGAGATTCCGTAGGGAGGGCCGCACGTCGGAGGTAAACAAGGCCAAGTTCAAGCACACAGGAAACAGCCAAAACGACTATAAAATGTTTAAAAGAAGAACAAATGTGAAGCACATCACCATTAGTTTGAAGAATCCAGACAGTGGGTAAAACGATGGCCCCAAGTAGTCAGCTTATCAATTAGTAAGACGAGTGACTGACATACGATTGACTCGGCCAAAACCTACGGAAGCCCGATACTACTCCGAGTATTATCTTAGTAGTCAAACGCACTTTACGCACCGAAAGCTAAGCGAATGTGTGGGTTGATGTGCGGCAATAGAAGATGTGAGAGACGCTATTTACCAACCGTAAGCTCGCTAAACCAGTGCTGCTCAACTAATCAATTTATATGAATTTATAAAAGAAATCAATAAAGTAATACGCAAAACTGAGCTAGAAACTTTGGTATTTTCGATTAGGCAAGTTCACGTGTTGTAATGAGGCCCTTGTGAGGCCCTGACTCATAGTAGGAGCTTCTACATAAATTAAATTGGTAGAGAATGCTTCACAATAGTTTCCAGATTTCCAGCCTTTAAGCTGCCTTGATCCATACTTTTTTTTAAGGAATCAGTTAAATTATACAGTTTTTCTTACGAAACTGTTACTGTAGGTGCAATTAAAGGCACATAACTCCCTCCGGTATATTTTAACAGTTTCACTCGATACATTACCGGAAATAGTTTTATATAAACTGATTTACCTTTCATTTGCTGGTCTAAGGGTACGATGCAGATGTCAGTAGTGGCGCGTGAATGTTATTAGGCTTGTTTTAAACGGCTCGGTCCGAGCGGTAAATAACTCCCGCCACATCGCTGGCAAGCCGCGGCCCTGGAGGAAGGATAATTAATCCTTCGCTCAAGTTTGCGACTTGGTCGTACGATGTGTCACGTTGCAGCGGCCCCGAAATGAGTATGACTATTGTCGTATAGTAATGCGCGCTGCGGTCGTTTGAACTATATTTTAGCGTAGGTGACGCAGAGTAAAACGGCCAGAACGGAGGGATTTATGTGCCTTTAAGTCATACGCCTAACTTCAAGTCTATGAAATGTTTCTTAATGTTGCAACCCTCAACATCTGGATTAAGGAGTGGGACATGGACAGACCACTCACCTCGTGGATGGACCCAGTCTTGGTCACGTCACCCCCCCCCCCATCTACATCAATAAAGACGTATGATGTGCGTGCGTGTACCTCTACTCCTCTGGAACCAAGGCATCTACGAAGATGGGAATAGGACCAAACGTAAGATAATTAAATTGCACTTCGGTTAGGCCTATTTTCATCGCTGTAACATGATATTATGAGCCTCAAACATGTCAAAAACCCAGAAAAATTAATGTCAAAGTTTTGTTACCCTCATGATGTTTGTTCATGATGTCATAGTTTGTTCATGCAAACCTCCACGAGCGGAGCGAGACGACGCCAACGGAGCGAGCGATGTGGCTATTCCAGAATTAAATAAATACAGATCTAAAATTAGAAATTTTTTCCGGGTTAGCTTGCCTTTTATAAAAATAATTTCTTTTTTTAAAGAGGCTATAAATTTTAAAAGAAATTCTTCGTAGTGTGAACTGTGGATCAATAAAAAAGCAAACAGGGTTTTAT
>JAHWFP010003799.1:0-14776 GCA_023313725.1 Lithobius niger
TGAATTTATGGAAAGAATATATTCCCCCATGTTTCAATAGGCTAATCAGTTGTCAAGCTAGTTCTAAAAAAACAAAAACTGGGAACTAATTCCAAGATGGCCTATTTTCCGTGCACAAGCACATCAATATCCGCATTTTCTCGTCTTTGAATGCCATTTTTCCGAATAACCAAATAAAAAGTGAATACATTTTTTTGTACAGAATTTAACTAGCTACAATTTCCTATCGTATTACAGTATACAAATTGGTGATAGATATCGAGTTATTTAGAAAAAAACTGGAACTTCCCAAATCCAAGATGGCGGCTGGTTCCCGGGGCCACCACCCGAGGGGACTGGAAGGCCTATAGGTATTTTAGGCGAAAGAAATAAAACCTTTGAATTTTTTTTTTCAAAACTACGTTGACTGGACTGTATCCAGTTCCTCAAACGTAATTTTTTAATGCAATATTCTTTTTGTAAATGCAGCAGTTGCCTTTGTTGTGTACCTTTAAAGTAAGCTTGTCTTCCAGTATATGAAGAACAGACACTTCAAATGTACAAAATACAAAAATACACTTCATATCTTTCCTGGTTGTAAATAAAACCGTGTAGGCATACATACATACACCTCCAATACAATTCTTTATAAAAATCCGTGGTATTCCTAAACTAAAGCAATTTAGTGCGGTTTAGATTATAATCAATTATGTTTTAAATCTCAAGCTTAACACTAAGTTTAGGAGACCTTCCATTTTATTCAAGAACGAATGAATTAAAAAGACGTGAATCCTTTCAACTAAAAGGACGAATGGGCATGGCGCACGTGGGCCATCTGCACAATAGGTTTCTTTAGAATTTATGAAAGCTAATGCTGGCAGGCTGTGCACAGGATTGAAATCACTCATTCGTGTGTCTGTTAGCAAGTCTAGTTTTTTTTTTTGGGGGGGGGGGGGTGAGGGGTTCAAATTTTTTGTATTGTTAGTTTTCCCATTTTTTTCATAGAGTAGAGCTGGGTTTCAACAAAACCTCTGGTGGGTGTTACTCAAGTTTTTTTTAGAAGCTTATACTTTTCGTATTTTTTTTAATGTTTAAATGCCATTCAACTGTACTCCGCATCCACTTTGTTATGCACCGCGATGAAACTTCCGTTGTGAAGTTCACGATTGGTAGGTATCTGTCAGCTCCCAGGCTGGAATGGGCGTTAGCAGGAGCCGATGTAGGTCATCGGGATTTGAGTCCTTCCGCCTCAGGCGGCGGCTCGTTTCGTTGGCTTTTTTTTACGCTTTTTAAAAGTTAGCAGGCATGAGAGTGGCCCTGAACAAAAAAAGCTGAAAAGTATTTTTGAGCAAAAAGAAAGAAAATAACGATGGATTTTTCTGAAAATAAGCTGAATACTTAATGCTCGTATTAAGGTTGCTTTTAAGATTCACCTAAGTTTTAATGGAAAACCTGTCAGAAAAAAATAAATAAATAAGAAACCAGAAACTAACTGAAAATGTTGCTCAGCACAAAAAAAAGCTGAAATCAGCTAATTAGCTGACATTTCTCATGCCTGGTTTGGCTATTCCAGCAATTAAAAAAAAAATAAGGTTCCCTCCAAAATCCAACGGGACCTCCATGGTCGATAGACCATTTATTGTCCATAACCCCAAGCTGCTAGTATTATTGGCTTGTGTGTTGGTAGTGGTGGTGGAGGGGAGAAGAGGAAGAAATAAATTACTCCTAATTAACAAAATGCTGTATTTATTAGCCTATGTGTGCTGTGTGTAAAGACAGGTGTACGACAAACCAAAATGTTACTTTCTTCCTGAGACGCTGAGGGTGAGTTTTAGAAAAAGGTGGCCCTCATTCACAGATTTGCACTTCTCGTTGGTTAGTAAAACAATGTTATTACACTCTTATAAAATTAAAATAGGAGGGCATATTCTTAACACTTCTCATGAACTATTCCTGTAACCGTTACTCTCTTCCTGCCAGGAATCCAGCACCAGGATTCTTTATGTCATAACCTTCAATTCAAATTTAAGCGGGGTTGGGTTTTTACCGGGACAGTGGCAAAAATATGGTTTTCACCAGCTATTACTGGCAAGAAACCACTTTTGCTTTTCCATTTTTGCTTATTTTACAGGAAAAGATATTCTTCTTGCACAGTCAAGGTCAGTTGCGTAAAGTTACATACACATTGTGAGACGAATATCTTTTACTGTAAAAATAAGTATGAAAGGTAAATAAGAATCGAATATGAAATTTTCAAAGTAAACGTTTTCAAGGGGAGCTTTTATAATTTGCCAGTATTTGACTTCCAAGTAGATTTTTGCCATATTTTTGGCCAAACGGGGAAAAACATGGCAAAAACCTGTCAACCCTGAATTTAAGCCTCTCCCTCCCCTCCTCCCCTCCAAAAAAAGAATGCATCACCACACCAGAATGCCCCGAGACTTTAACTAGGATCCCGTCACTGGGACTGCAGGTGCTGGCACAGTACATACATGTATGTTGAGTACTGGATTTTTTTTTTGGGGGGGGGGGGAAGCAGTAACGTTTTGCCTTTGCACCCTAAATTGGCAAGACATAGGCGATTGTGGCAGTAATGGATTTTTCTTACGCAGTGTCTGTCGCTAGACCCCGTTGGTCTGTAACTGTTTCAAGCTGTCATGGAGGCGGCATAGCACAGCCGGCAATGCTTGGTTGGTTAAGTTAGGTTAATTTCGTACCGGACACTGGTCTGGCAACTGTTTAAAAATTCCGGCCCTCCAGAAAATTTACTGGCCCAAAATTAAGTTGTTTCTTTTTCTTTTGCATTTTCAATCTGATCTGCAATTCTAATGCACAATTGTTTACAGTTAGCGAATTCAGGTGAACTTCACCATCTATCAATTCCTGATCCATCCCCAAATGTTTTAAGAAGTGGGGAGGGGAGACTGCCAGTGCCCAAAACACCTTAGCGTGAAGAATTTTCTGGTTTCTTCAAGTCCGTGTTCCATTCCTTTATTTTGTAAACCCAGAAATAAATCATTTTAATTTTAGTTCCACTGAAAAAAAGTGTAGACCTTGCAGTTGTAGTCATGATGTGGAATGACTAAATAAATAAATAAATAATTGTTCGCCAAATAGCAGACCTCAGCTTGCTTTCCTGCACTACATTTATAAAAAAAAAAACTATCGCCACATCATTGTACATGCGACGAGTTTGTGCAGTAGTAATTTATACATTACTGGGGGGGGGGGGGAATAACAAAACTAACCTGTTTTACTTTCCCTAATTCAGTTCCCCAAATGCGTACACTTTTTATTTATTTAACTAAATGACTACCCTAACAATCATTTGACAAATCGTCAGAAGCAGAAGCAGTCATAAAAAAAAAAAGAAAATCGAGCCTTGTAGGCTTTTTCGTCGGTGTTGCCATAGCTAGCTTGAAATGTAGCGGGTAGTAGCCAGCTAAACCAGCAGTCACTTTAGGCATTGCGAAGCGACGTCACTACTTGTTTACGGACGTGTAGTGATCGCAAGCCAGTTGGTCATCGCTATCTCTTGTTTTTGTGCAGTTTTTCATAATAATTACTATAAATAACCATACAGTTCCATAAAATTAGGATTAAAACGAATTTTTTTTATTTAAAGCGATTACTAGGTGTTTTGCTTTTAAATTTTCAAAAATGACGGCCCTCCAAATAAATGACCTTTATTGTCCGGTGGGCCGGTGTTAGTTTCGCGCCCTGGATTATGTTAGCTGTGATTAGGAAGGTATGTTCGTTTTAACATGCATAACGACATAGTTTTCAATAAACGCACCGGGAACAGTCTTGCAAACCTGGATCCTGTCACCGGAACCAGAGCCAGGCCCTTTGTTTTAACACTACGAAGATTGGACCATCAAAACCATTAATAAACGAATTTCCCCATTTTTTTCCGTAACTTTTCACCATTATCATTAACTGCTCGGTCAAACTAGTTTTAAACTATAGTGAAAACATTTTATCAAGTCATGCTGCCGTTATATACTGAAAACAAAGGTTTAGGTTTAATGTTTAGATTAACAGCCATCATTCTCCCACAGTTAGTGGCGCCAGGCCCTTAGGAATTTTCTATTTTCGCAACGAAATCTCGCCAGGGCACAGTGAGGTGGGCAAGCGTTGTTATTTTTACACCAAATTTCAGTGGAATAAGCAGGCAAATTGGATTAGGGCGAACACGTTTTTTTTGGTTCATTTCATGATGGCAACCACATCAAGCTATAGCATGTGACGAAATATCTTCACAATGTAAAACAAGAAAGATTGGTCTTAATTTTTAACTACAACGGCTGTGGAAGTTTTTAAAAAACTTACCCTAAATGGTCAAAATTCGTCTCCGAGACAGCTTTCTTCCTCGACAACGGATACTGGGAAACAAAGTGGGGAAGGTTGAAGGCAACACTGCGTCGAGCTGTTCTAGTTGATACTACGGGCGGTGACGGTATGGTTACGTGTAACTTCTTTGTTGGAAAGTAACACTGGGTAGCTACGTGCCTCGTACATTTTCTTTCTTGCCGCAACGCCAAAATTCCGATACAACATTGAGTTGCCACAGACGCACGATCGCGCGTGGATTCGTCCATTTTCCAGTTTGAAAAATGGCGGCGGTTTAAAACGACGCGATCATCATGCCGCAGTGAATAAAACGATGCTTTACAGCGATTGGTCAGATTCGGAATCAAAATCGAAACTTTCAAAAGGTCGCGAGTGGAAGCGTATATTAACGTTACTTCGTATAAGCACCACCGGGTAGCAACCTACAACAGTAGTGCGTGCGCGTGTAAACGTGTGGTAATGCATGTGTTGCAGGAGACTTTCACTCCAAGAGGCCACCGGCCTCGCCCCGGAGGGGCTCGTTTTATTGGCTCCTGACGTAACCCATTAAGTTCCTAGTTTGTGTCCTCCTAGCACTACATGTGTACTATCTGAAAAAAATTTGAGAATTTAAATTTCATTCATAAAGAAAACTTATTTCAAATCATTTCAGTGTAACATGTAGCACGAGTTGCCATACATATAATTAGCTACATCTGATTGTTATAGTGCCTGCCAAAGCTCTTAACTTCAAAATGATGAAACCCTACAACAATGCCTTTAAAACTGAATAATATTTGTTCTTATTTTTATTTCTTTTACAGGCAAAATCAATCATGCCGTTGACCGCCGCCGAAAAGATGAGGCGGAGAAGGCAAAAACTAAAAGATGAAGGCAGATACGAGGAGTAAAGCACAAAGACACTGCAAAGAAAAGTAAGTCGTGCTAAAAAGAAGAATTCATTGATGAAGCTGCCTAAAATTATGCAAGACAAAATTACAAAAGTGGAAAGAGAGAAAATAAGACAAAAGAGTGGCAAAATGTAGATTAAAACAGGAGCAAAGTAAACGTAATGATGCTGCAAATCTAAGCAAATCACCACCTTACAAGAACTCTAGTTCGCTGGGCAAAGCAACAGCAAAAGTACACCGAATGCTGCCCAAATCACCACGTAAGAAGAAAGCTGTTGTTAAGCAATTGTATAAATCGTTCATAAATTATTCTGAGGGCAACTGCGCTTGCGCCATAAAGACAAAAACAACTCGTTCTTCTGCTCTTAGTGAAGAAACTGTGACTTAGTTACAGTGTTCTTTTAAGTCGACAAGCACCTGGCTTGAAGGATGTGTTGACAGTGCGGAACAAAGATGGGACAAAAGAAATATTCCAGACTAGGCATCTCTACTCTTCATTAAAAGAAACTCATGTAATGTTTTGTGAAGAACAACAGAAAAAAATTGGAAAAAGCAAATTCTCAGAACTTCGACCAAAATACATTCTTCTCAGCAACAAATTGCCCCACAATGTATGCTTATGCAAATACCACGAAAACTTTATTGCAGCAGTTAATAAGTTTCACAAAATGATTCCGAATTTCCCAGCCTACAGCAAGGATTTTATGGAGTCCATGCTGTGTGACCCTGAAACAAATAATTGTTGGTTGCGTAAGTGTGAGCTTTGTAAGCAAATTTTAAGCAATAAATTTATTGCCCTGTTTGATACAGATGATGTGAACATGCCAGCTGAAACCTCCTGGTATGTGTGGAAGGACATTGAAGGTCGGCTCACAAAAGTTGTTGAAGAAGGTAATCTCAAAGACTTGGCTGATTATGTAGAGGAACTGGCCCCACAATTCTTTGACATTGTTATGTCAAACGACAACAAGCTGAATCCTACAGATCTCAGAGAGAAACCTCTAGCAAGTCTCTTTCTGACCATGATGACGCGCTGCTGCAAGTAGACTTCTCAGAAAACTTTACGTGTACTGCCCAAGACGAAATCCAAAAGTTTTCACTGGGTACAGCCTCAAGTAAATCTTTTCACAGCATCTCTTTGGCATACTGGAAAACAGCACCCTATTGTCATAGCTTCAGATGTACTGAACCACACAAAGGATACCGTGATTGCCTACATGGGCAAGACTCTTGGAAGAAGTACCAGAAACTGTAAAAGTTGTACAAATTTGGTTCGACGGTCCTAGTTCTCAGTTTAAAAATCACTATGTTGCTGCCTGCTTGATGGAGTTACAGGATAAACACAATAAGACCATTATTTGGAATTACTTCGCTACATCTCATGGAAAAGGTCCTGTAGATAGAATAGGGGGAACTCTAAAGCGACAGGTGCGAAATTCAGTCCTTAGTAGAAAGCATACGGTCTTCATTGCTTACCAGTTTGCAAGAGCAGCTAAAGAAGCATCTACAGTACGCGTTATCGAACTAACAGCAAGCGATATTACAGCTAGAAACGATTTAATGGACCTAACAAGAGTATTTGCTGAAGCCCCCTTGATTACTGGAATATCAAGAACCCACCTCCTACTAGTACGAAATGGGGAATTAACCACCTATCTCCTATCAAAAGAAGCCAGAGTAGAGAAAGTACCAAGACGCGCTGACTCAGAAATTGGTGACGACCATGGCATGGAAGATATTTGCATAAATGACTGGTTTCAAGTGGACTACGACAACACAATTTACAATGGGAAAGTAACTGAAATAGGGACCCAAAACGATTTCAAAGTGAGAGTAATGAAAAATTCTGGAAATTGCTGGAAATGGTCAGAACCAGCGGATGAAGTATTCTACCCAAGAGAAAAATTGATAAGAAAAATACAGCCACCAACAGAAAAAAAGCAACTAATACTAGAAAGTATTATGTGTTCACTGAATTATAATTTAAGTTGTAATACCCTGTACTATTTAGTACAACTTTGTAACCAATCCCCTATTGTTCTAAAATAATAAACATATATTTTATGTGTCAGTTTTTTTTAAATCTACTCTGTCATACTTAATTAATGGGATGAGTAACGCTAAGTTACCGAAAACCGTAATGTGAGTTACCTGAAAAGAAATTTTTTTTTCCTTTAAAGGGAATGAGTTTGAATGATTTGAATCATCCATTGTACAGTTAGACATGTTTGTTACTTGATAAGTGAACGTAAGATTTCCAAACACTACAGAAGAGCAGAAATCCAGATATGTCTCTTGCTAGTGAACGCACACTTCTTTTCAGCTGTAGCGCGAGTTACCAGCACCTTTTGCAATATTTTGTTTTCAAGGATTAAGTTACCAAAATAAAACCTGTGCTAAAATTACTACTTTACTGAACCCTTGTTCCAAGAATTATTTCAAATTTTTGTGGCAATAATTTCACGGGGCAAAATGGTATAGAAGTAAGAGCGACGCGTCAAAACGTAACGTGAGTTACCATGGAATGACCCATCTTTTAAGTACATAACTGTCAGCTGTTTTACATACAGGGTGTTCCAAAAGTCGGGGATCACCCAGGTGATATACCCGAGAGATATACCGGGGGTTCATGTTGATATACCGGGAATTTTTATCTTTGTTCATCATAAGAAATAATGATGGTATACCATCAGCATGAACAAAGATAAAAATCCCCGAAATATCAGCATGAACACCCGGTGTATCACCTGGATATATCACCTGGGTGACCTCTGACTTTTGGGACACCCTGTATATCACTAACTTGAATTACCGCATTGCTAATTGTCAAAATAACATTGTCCGGTACAGTTGACTTAAATGTGAACCGTTCGGTAACGAGCACCATCTTTTCGCATCTTACTGAAAATGAGGAGTCAAGTCTATTAGTGACTGCTCAGCCTGTCTTTTTCCGACTTTGTCAATTATTTATTTGTTCTGACCAAGTTCTTTACAGTCCGCATAAAATATTTCAAACGGAAAAGCACTGTACCAAGCTAGGGGTCCATATCAACAGACATTGTCAGAAACGTGCATTAAAGAATGAACATCACCAGAAACACATCACCGTAAAACTTTGAAGCACTCGGAATAAATTTATTGAGTAGCTGGTCAGCAGGTTTATCCATTCTTCAATTGCTCCATCAGTGGAATCATTGCAGTCCTGTACTGCAATGAGATAAAAAAAAATATTCGATATCGTAACGAAACGGGAAAAAAACATTGAATTAATTCATTATTTTTTCGTTTCATTACAACATGGAAGACCCAAAATCAACTCCACGTAAAAAATCTAAACCAGCTTTTATAGCTTCTATCAGTTGCAACAACGTTCACGGTTACGTATCGGTATCAGAAGCTGATACAAAAAAACGGACTTGGTTTGGGTATGTAGATTTCAATCATGGAGGTTGGAGCCCTCCACGCCGTAGTTTAAGATTTATAAGGCCTAAAAATGTAACTTCTGTTTATTTTGATAGAGTAATTGTAATGTGCTTATATTATAGTACGTAAACGTACACACACACATTCTTTGCTAAGAGTAAAGTTGTGAAGCTGTGCTTTAAGCTGTGAAGGCATACAAATAGAACTTCTACTCCAATTCCACGGAACAAGGTGTGTGACATGTCAACGTCCATACACATGCATACATGTACACCATTAATCACACAAACAAAACGGTTGGATATTTCACATTTTAAAAATTCACACGAAATGGACTTGTGCAATGAGTAATTGGAATGTCCCTGTAGTAATTAGTACGTAAACGTACAAACACGCATTCTTTGCTAACATTAAAGCTGTGAAGGTGTGTTTTAAGCTGTGAAGGTGTACAAATAGAACTATAATTTCAACTCCAAATTCAGGCAACAAAGATTGTGGTATGTAAACATCCGTACACACGCATACATGTGCATCAAAACAAAACGGTTGGATATTTCGCATATTAAAAATTCATACAAAAAATACGAAAATACACTCACATAATAAAACGAATTACCCACACACACGAACATACATACCAAATGTCATAAAACTAACACAAATTAAAAATGCACACATAAATGAACGCATAATCACTCCCAGGAAAAAGAACTAAAACCAACACATACATACAGACAAAAGAAGTTGCTTAGCAACAAGCACTTGCATGTTTCACACACTCATGCTCGTACATGCACACACACAAGTAGCATTCACTTTCTGCCATTACCAATGACTAAAAAACATATCATGTTCCCTGGAATTGGAGTTGGAAGTCTTCGTTTCCGACGTGTTGATCATGATTGCAACCATGATTAGCATGTTGGAAACGAAGAACAAAGCAACCAATCGGCTTCAGCTCTTATTGGGAAACCACGTGGTATTAAAATACAATTCTAGGTGTCTAATTATGTGTAGGCTACTTCCTAATTGTTTAACTTAGACACCTACAATGTACTTTTCGTACTTGGCAGATCCACGTCTCCATGTACACATCTTCTCGACTGAACTGATAGTGTTGCAAGATGGCCGGAAAAAATGAAGGACATATGTAGCAGCAAATTACAACAGGGTGACGTCACATGACGTTTTCGCGTTACTTGCCCTTTCAAGTTGACAATAGCCATAGTATTAAAAAGCTGAAAGCTGGCCACCCTCTTTGGCCCAAGCTTTGGACCAGGTGCAAAATTTGCACTTCAAAACCAAGTCTAGAGTGCAAAACACCACCTTGGAATGCAATAAATTTACCTACTCCTCCTCTTCCCCTCCCCCCCCCCCCAAAAAAAATTCAATTCACACATCCTTCCATAAAAAAAAACGTACTTCATGCCAAACCAGATGTAAAATCTTATGGCCTAACCTTTAATCATGTAAATTTGCATACTAATTGAGGTCTAGTGTCAATAACATAACACTGCCAATTTCACAGAAAGATTCTTTACCACTGCTACTTTCAGTCCTATTGTTGCTATCAGCGTCTTCAGTTTGCATATACGCAGCGTTTGGAAGTCGCTGACCATATGGAGTAACTTTGGTTCAGCGATTTTTTTTCCCCAGCATTTGACCACTTAGTTATTGGTGGTTTAGCATCACATTCAGCTGTATTTGTTTCACTCAAGCTGATTCGAAGTAGTTCACCCATGCAGGAAGTACTCAACGCCAGTCTCCTATAATTCTTTTGAAACATGAAAATCCCCGTTCAACTTCTGCTGTGCTGACAGGGAATAAAAGAATTATTTTTAATATGTGCACAACATTTTTGCACTTTGTCAAGCATTGCTTTACAGTAATTGTACACGTATTGAGCTACGGAGTGCAAATATTGCACTCCAGTATACGAGTTTGAGGTGCAAATTGAAGACTCTGGAGTGCAAATTGCACTTTGCTCCTGATTATTTCGACCCCTGGGCCAAGTCGGTCCACCCACAAGGCAAGAAATTCGAGGAAATTCGACCGTGGCTGAAGTCCATAGGCTTTTCATAGGCATCACGAATTTCCCAATATATACTTAACAACTTTGCTTAGTTTCATTGGTGTGCACCTCAATAATTGGCCGATTTAGATTTGGAGTTTGTTAACATGTCTGTAATGTGTGTGAGACAGTTGTAACCGATACCATCGCTCTGGTGCTAATGACCAAGCTGTCGACGCGCCATTAAGCCTCAATCCCCCCCACCCCATTGCTCTGGTGCTGAGGACCCGGCTCACTTATTGTCCAGATATTATCGTATTGGGGGGGGGGGGTTGAGGCTTATTGTATTGGAATGGTTTCGATTTCCTTTTAATTCTTCTACGAGTTATTGGCGAAGACTTTTCACTCGTTTTGCTGAGGTTTCACGAACTCGTCTCATTAGACTTAGCCTCAATTCCCCCCCCTCATTAGACTTAACACAGGAACCAGTAGGCTTTTTTTAATTTTCTAAAATCACTATTATTTTTCAAGAGCAGGCATCAAGGCTTCTTCCAACAAAACCACTGTCTTCTTTGGGTATGAATTCTCTTGTTTCCGGCTCCAAAACACTTCGGCACACCTCTTCAACTGACTAATTGAATGACTGTCACTAGCCATCGCAGCACACAATATTTTAATCTTCGACTTCAACAATGGAATCAGTGATACTGAGTATCGTAAAATTTTCAAATGGTTGAGAAATATTTCAACTGGGTGAGGCACGAATTTGAGTGGCCTGGGTGTTTTAGTGAATTTTTTACTGCATTATGAAGCTGCATAAACGATTCTAACTTAGCAAATTTTGAATTCCGTCAAGTTGGATAGCTGCGTTCTAGTTTTGGTGTGATGTTTCTCTTTAAGTAAGTGCACTACTTTGCTGTTTGCATCAGAGTCTTTATTAATAGAAAATTGGTCTTCCAAATTAAGAATATTTGAAAGGTCTGCTACTATTGTAGTTAAGAAAGCTTGACCAGAGAGCGAAAATTGGCTAATTTGTAGCTACAGTCTGAATAGGACTTGGTATATAGGGGTTTGCTCCCAACTGTAAAGAAGGCCATCGAGAGTAGGGATGTTCACTTCGGTGAAAAATTTTGCTAGAAATGCCGTTAAATCATTAATAAATAATGAGTTAGGTTCAGAATGCAACAGTTTGGATAAGATGAAACACAAACACAAACCTCACCAACAGCTCTAATCTTCATATGTGGCAAGTCTACGACTTCATTCTCTGGATCTAATTGTAGGAGTGGCAGTTCTTTGACACTATCTGATTGAGTTTGAAAATATTCTAAAATGGATTTCAATGTTTGCTTTTAAGTTTCCTTAATGATTGTTGTGTCCCATCTCGGAATCAAAAAAACATCCTTAATTAGAACGTTAACATCTGTACATATACCTCTGCAGCTTTAATATTTCTTGTTACTATTGACCAGTGATCAATACTGCAACTAAAGTCATTATAGCCACTCTACGGGCAATGCATGTTCCTTACTAAAGTTTTCTAGCATAGGAGCAATTTTGTTTATAACTTTACCAGGACATGACTTTTTTTATCGGTGGTTCATTATTCATACTAAGACAGTATTAAAATGGCTAAAACTTAAGAGGCTTGCTCAACAGATTGCACGAACGTGACTGGGAGCGAAGCTTTGGTACAAGCTGTAGAGTAGGACCGACATTTGCCTTGTTTCTTATTTCCACTTCCGTATACTATTATTGTTTGTAGTAAATAGCTATAGAGCTTTTGTTGATAATACACCTACAGTTTTTGCACGAAAGCTGTAACCTGACATTAAAACAAACGAGTGATATTTACTTTGCAATTGTTTCACGAGCATGGGTTAGTTCTACCCCCGCTGCAGGCCGAGTGCGAAAACTGCCGTATTATCCACAAAAACTAGTGGGCTGTTTTATTGAAGTATATCCCAATTCAAAATAAATAATAACAAAAAGGAGTAAACTTTCTTTTTGTTTATTAATATTTATAACGTAATTCTACGTATTAGCAGCTTAATGCTCTATCAGTTACATGAAATATTCTTTCTCCTCATGGAGAAGAACGACGCTGTGTGTCGGCAGCTTCTTCCAGTTACACATACAAAGCAGCTCCAACCACACATTGCGAAAATCGGCTCTATGTCTGCACGTACTAAATTTAATAGTTTATTAATAGTTGTCACGATATCGAAATTTTAAAAGATTAAAATCATTTATGTAATGGATTGCCGAAAAAATTAGACAACTATAAAGTGTGATGGTAAAATACGAAAACCACAACGAATACGTCAAGCTCTCGTACTGGTATATGTATGAATCAAAAGTCGCGATCATTAGCTAGAAGTCGGTGTCTGTGTTAAGCTTAGCTTGGCGAGTTGCGCATGAATACAATGAAAAGGTCCTGGGGTATAATAAATCTGCCGGTGTGTAACCGAGGTGGCACCACTGCACTGCACTGCACTGTGACTGAGGTTGGCGCTAATGACCAAGTTGTCGACGCGCCATTAAGCCTCAATCCCCCCCCCCCCTAACCGAGGTGGCTTGATATCATCTGATTATATCCAGCTATGTACCCCAAAGCAGAAGGTAGTCAACCTTTATGCAATACATTTTAAAGTTCACAGATTTCTTCCTGCGAACTAATAATCAATACCCTTCCACCCCCCCATGCACAAAATGAAGAGGTAGTGTTGGCCCGTTTGTGCATTGGTCACACCCGACTTACTCACTGTTTCCTTTTGAGGAGGGTTGACCCTCCTGAATGGTGTGGACGGCCACTTACTGTCCGGCACTTCCTTGTTGATTGTCACCATCTTAATGGTGTTCGTCATTGTTTACATCTTCCGCAGGACACTGCACGTCAATTGGGTTATAAGTCTGTCCTCCTGTCTGGTGTTTTTCAATTTTTGCGGGAGGTACAGTTATATGACGTGATTTGGATTAGGGGTTTGTATAATATCTCTATAATGTGTGGTACAGTGGCAACCCAGACCACTGCACTATGACTGATGTTGGCGTTAATGACCTAGCTGTCGACGCGCCATTAAGCCTCAATTCCACCCCCCCCCCCCATGCACAAAACCATTTGTTTTTGTCTTCTGCCTAAAACCCTGTTTCCGTGGATATGTTAAAAACCAGTTTTTGGGAGAGGGAGGCAGGAGGGGAGCTATTCAATCCTCTCGAATGTTAACCATGCAGCACTGCCAATTGGCCAGTAGGCCTTTAATAGTGCTTGTCAGTTCCTTGTTTTTACTCGCCACTTCCCAAATAAAGCATAAATGATACACGGGATTTTTTTTTTCAAGTTTGCAGTGGACCTATGCTTGCGTTGTACACTTTTCTTAGCTCTGTATATTATAGACACTTTCAGTGTGTAGGCCTTACAAGATTCAGCAAAACGCCACCAACAATACGTTTCTAGTATGGATCCAGAATACGGCTATTTGAGTGTCAATAAAAAAAAAATGTCCCCCTTCACATTCTGCATGATGCACTCTCAATCTGCAACAAACTCGCACATCACACCACAATCTACTTTTTTTTTTTGGGGGGGGGGGCTATGTAAAGCTTCAGATTGGAATTTGTCTTTAGTACACAGTAGCTAGGGGATTAATTATGTTCAGTTGCCACAATAAACTTTCACAGATAAGAATGCTCGACAAAGAATACTATCGATAACCATTGAAATTTGGACGGCGCTGGCGCACTGTCATTCCACCATAACTCAATTACTTCAACTGTCTTGAATGTGTCTAATGTTATCCCTGAGCAATTTACTCTGTCTGTTTTTTAACGTTGAGCATTCCATTGAGAGGTTTTGTTCACCGAGTGTGTTTTTTTTACATTGCGGAACAAAGCCAATCTAGTGTGCATTCGATGCAGGGATGGTCAGAAGTGCAGTAACAATTTCTCTAATCACTGTGAGCATTGAAATGTGTCTGAATTAAATAACTTTTGAAGGAGAGTTTGTAAAGGCAAATGGCTCCCAACCAAGGGCTGAATGATTGTTTCAGTGGCGTAACAAAGTGTCTCTGGGCCCATAGGCAAAATTTATGGTCGGGCCCTCCCCCATTAGTTCCCCCCC
>JAHWFP010003799.1:19392-38485 GCA_023313725.1 Lithobius niger
CCCCCCCCCCACACATATCCATGCCCCCCTCCCTCCCCACACACACACAATCCCACCATTGTGTGATATGAAAATCCTCATTCTCCTTCCTGCGAACCCCTGGTGTTTGGTCTTAGGGACGTCACAAATAGCGTTTTCATTTGGAGGCGACACTCGGATTCTCAGGTGTGGCCGAGTTGCCTGTTTGTCAGTTTGCCTATTGAGGCCGCAACAATGATCGTACATGCAGTGATTGTTATTCAACCAACGTTGAAACTATTGCACTCGACTGTGATAGCCAGCATTATTGAAGCAATATTTCTTTCTTTACTGATTGTTACAGGGCACATCCGTTCTCATTGTCTGCAGCTCACCCTTTTTCTTTGCTACCGTGCCAAGATTCTACGACAAAAATGAACCTGCTCACCCTCTTTAATTATAGTACAGATGAATTTGGTACTCCAACCTAAGCGTATTATATACAGGGTGGGGCAGAAAGTACGGAACACCCTTGGCAATCAAAGATGGTTAATGTTAGGATAATGAAACTTTGCATGGTATGAAGGCGAACGGGGAGCCAACTAACCATGAATCGATCACTGACATTGACGCATATTTTCAAGGTCATCGTGATGCTAACTTTTTAACTATGCTTCGTAGAACCTTAGTGTAAATTAGAAACTTGTAGACAGTGTCAAGGCATGGCCAATGCAAAAAAACAGAACGAAATTCGGTACGTTAGTTAGGAGTTACGGGCATTACAAGAATCACTCTGTTGTGCTGGCCGAGTGGCTTTCCTGCCAAACTTGTTGATTGTTGTCATCTTGATGGTTTTCGTCGTCGTTTCCGTCTTCCGCATGACATTGTGCGTCAATTGGGCGATAAGTCTGTCCTCCTGTCCGGTGTTTTTCATTTTTTGCAGGAGGTACAGATGTATGACAAGATTTAGATTAGGGGTTTGAATAATATCTCTGTAATGTGTGGTGCAGTGGCAACCTGGACCACTGCACTGTGCCTGAGGTTGGCGCTAATGACCAAGCTGTCGACGCGCCATTAAGCCTCATCTTCCCCCCCCCCCTGCCAAACAGTTCTGTCAGGCTCTTTCGTACACCATGCATTGTATTGGTAGGTAATGGTGTTGGCAGCATATGCAAATTGGCATAATGCATTAACCGTGATCAGCTCTGGAACAAAATCAGAAATGTTAACCTGCGGGAGGAACAACATTAGTTTCATTTCTAGACGACCACGGTGACTAAACTATGCCAAATTGCATAAGATGCTATAGTTTGCAGCACCATTCTGTTTATACGTGTAATATAGCAGGTTGTGTTGAGCTAGTGTCGAGTCATCAGTGTGTCAGTTGCTGTTTGTTTCCAAGCATGCTTCATGTACTTTGAGAACCACTGGACTTAATTTTACACTCACTGTTTGGCAGGAAAGCCACTCGGTCAGCACAACAAAATGATGCTTGCAATTTTCGTAACTCCTAAACTAGCGTACCGAATTTCGTTCTGTTTTTTTGCAATGGCCATGCCTTGCCAATGTCTACAAGTTTCTAATTTAAACTGGAGTTCTACGAAGCATAGTTAAAAAGTTAGCATCACGATAACCTTAAAAATATGCGTCAAGGTCAGTGATCGATTCATGGTTAGTTGGCCCCCCGTTCGCCTACATACCATGCAAAGTTTCATTATCCTAACATTAACCATCTTTGATTGCCAAGGATGTTCCGTCCTTTCTGCCCCACCCTGTATATAGATCTTAAAAAATTAATACTAATGCATATATTCATCCCATGCGAATAATAAAGGTATATCAAGAATGTACAAATGTAACTCTATGACACTGTACTTGCATACTTAATAATGGCGTATGCATATAATTATCGCGTGAATATTCACATATGAACAATTAAAAAGCTCATTTATACAGGGTGGGGCAGTAAGAACGGAACACCCTTGGCAATCAAAGATGGTTAACGTTAGGATAATGAAACTTTGCATGGTATGTTGGCGAACGGGGAACCAACTAACCATGAATCGATCACTGACCTTGACGCATATTTTCAAGGTCATCGTGATGCTAACTTTTTAACTATGTTTCGTAGAACCCCAGTATAAATTAGAAACTTGTAGACAGTGTGTCAAGCCATGTTGGGCCATGTTGGTATAGCAGGGAATGAACAAGCTGATTCTGCTGCGAAAGGGGCCCTTTCTGGCCCTCTCGGTAGGGATCTCAGCGTTGTTCCCTCAGATGCCTTTCCAACTCTGCGTCTGAGGTTACACACTTTTTGGCAAGCCTTGTGGGACAGTCAAGTCGGTAATAAGTTACGTGCTATTAAAGGCACTGTTGAGGAATGGCACTCGGCGTGTCGCCGCAGTCGCCGTGAGGAGGTGGTGTTGGCCCATTTGCGCGTTGGTCACACTCGACTTACTGTTTCCTTTTGCGGGGGTGTTTGTTCTTGGTGTCGACGGCCACTTACGGTCCGGCACTTCCTTGTTGATTGTCACCATCTTGATGGTGTTCGTCGTCGTTTCCATCTTCCGCAGGACATTGCGCGTCAATTGGGTGATAAGTCTGTCCTCCTGTCCGGTGTTTTTCAATTTTTGCAGGAGGTACAGATGTATGACAAGATTTAGATTAGGGGTCTGAATAACATCTCTGTAATGTGTGGTGCAGTGGCAACCCGGACCACTGTACTGTGACTGAGGTTGGCGCTAATGACCAAATTGTCGACGCGCCATTATGCTTCAACCCCCCCCCCCCCCCATGGCCAATGCAAAAAACAGAACGAAATTCGGTACGTTAGTTTAGAAGTTACGGGCATTACAAGAATCATTCTGTTGTGCTGGCCGAGTGGCTTTCCTGCCAAATGTCTACAAGTTTCTAATTTAAACTGGAGTTATTCAATACCCTAAAACATTATCATAGCACACCACATTTAGTTTGGTTTACTTTGATGAAAACAATGTATCCTTGAATTAGCATTGCACATGCATCTGTTCACGAGCAGATACATTTCACTTTAAGTTCCAGTTGAGGACCTGTGGTCTGATGTTGGCAAATTTTCATTTCCAGTTTGTCAACACTATTGCAGGTAAAGTTTTCATTCATAGAAGTTTTGATTCTCTCGCAAGTATGCTTATTTAGTGTGTTGCATTCAAGCTCTTTATGTTTCAGGCCAAAGTCATTTGAGGTAGATGTTTGCATTTACTACTGATGTGGAGTGCCATCGTAAATAGTACACTTCCGGATCTTTTGCTTGTAACTTCCGGGAATGCCTTTCTAACAACTAACCCTAGCTCTGTCCCTTATGTCTTTAACAGGTACATTTCGAATTTAAATATATTTTAAATCGTGCAAAAAGATATTATATTAGAAACAGTTCGTTATAAATCTATAATGGTTTGAAACGAAACTTTAAAGAGTTAGGTGTAAACAACGTTCCCAAGTAATAAGAAGGAATTCAAGTGGTCAGACCAGCAATTTATTTTGCATTTGCAGGTGACACTTTTTCTTTTACTGTTTTGCAAACGTTGTTTAGTTGTTCAATTAACAGTAGATGAGGGAAGAACTCGCTCCAGTACATTAGTGAAAGGCATATATTTGCTTAAAGATACATAAAACCCTTTGTAGTTGGCTTTCTTCTATTACGATCTAATTTATTAGAAGATGGAACTCGGTGAGCTGCCTCACATACACATCCTTCTAGCAGTGTGTGTCGTACGTGAAGCACCTCTTTCCCGTAACGCACAAAATGCCTTTCTTAACACAATAACTTAAAAATTGTCCCGTGAGGAAAAGAGAAAACGTTAGGTTCTTGCTATGAGGGAGGCCGTTGATCTTCCCCCATTCAAGTTAAAATTTCAACATATTTATTTTTTTATTGCATCCAGTTATTCTATAATTTAGATGGGAAAGTGTTAGATAACAAGCGTTTATGCACCGTGGTGATGTCCAGTGTTGGACTGGCCCAGAAATGCGGGGATCACCGAAAAGACCCTCTAGGAGGCCCGTTCTGTAGTTCGTGGACTCCTGTAGTGCAAAGAACAACAAATGTCTCAATTAACATACAATGCATAGCAATCCGAGGATTACATAGCTAAAAAATTTCCTAAAAATATTTGGAGAAATGGGGGGGTCCCACTTGCCCTTTCTTGGGGAGGTCCACCCCCTCCCAATCCGACCTTGGTGACATCACGCTAACACACGCTTACCGTGTTGGCTAAGAAACTTTGTTATGCAGTACAACACAGTCTAATTCAGGGTCAACAGTTTCGTAAAAGCAGCCTAATTTTAAAATGCCAAGAAGTGAATTCAATATCCATAGGTTTGAGGTAACCTTGGACCATTGTGCCGTTCGTCGTTAGTAGTTTCTTTCTAGTTGGTGATAGCCACCTGCAGTATTTGATTGCTTGGTCTTTTCATCAACAAATTTTCAGTTACACATAATTTCTTCCGATTATCCTTTTCAGTTAGTATTGATTTCATGAAAAAAGATAAAGACGATAACTGATGGGCGAATCAGTTAAATACTACAGTTTTGGGCATAAAACTAAAGACAAACTAGTAAAAAGTTGGGATGTTGTTATTTTCACTGCTACCAAAGAAAAAACTGTGAAATCGAACTGCAAATGTGCAGCCAGTGATTTTACGCCATTAGAAATCAGCAGTGCATTGCTAGTGTAACATAGTTTATATAAACTTTCTTATTTCGGTTCAAAACATGAACAACCTCGAACTAAAAGGCAAGACAGTCAACGACCTGTGCTCATGACGTACTTCTAGAATACATTTGTTAGAACAGACTTATACATTACTTGGTTATTTACCTTACTCTTTCCTAAGTCACTAAACATTTTCCGAATACATTTGGGTTTTCCCAAATAAATAGTAATAAATCTGGGATTTGTTGAGAACCTCTTTACTCGCACTTTATGCAAGTAGCGTAAAATACACTTGATCTGCGAAGCCTTTTCACTTAATATAAAATGGGTTAACATTTTAAAACTAACCATCGGTCAATAACCGAAATTATATAGCCCGAGTATACTGTATCTTCAACCAACCACTGGCGCAGTAATGCAAGGAAACGTATGGCGGATTTTATTGCTCTCCCGGATGGCATGTGACAGCAGGACTTCAAAGGTAATACTAAGCTACAGAGGAAAGCCGGGTCGGCCTTTTATATTGGCCCTATTATCTTGCATTACACAATGTTGTAGATGGTACGATGGTTGCGCATGTGCAACGACTCCCATTCAGTCAGCCATGATTGTTTTGACCACATTTCGGTCGGTGCACTTTCCTGAGCTGATTGTATAAACTAGATTGGCGATAGCTCAGGGTTATCTTGTATCGCTTCAACCATTTACTATTGCCAGTGTTAGCGAAAACTAAAATACTAATTATGAATTAACCATTAGCTCTTCACATAACCCACCCCCACCTCAGGAACTTTAATTCTGTCAGATCAGAGTATAAGTACCGGGTTATTTAATGTGCTAGAGACGATGATACATCGTATAACTCTTGTAATGCACTGGGGTTTCATATCACCACAATCCAAGCATCGCAAACAGATTTTGGGTGTAAAACATTTAATACACTAAAACAGAAATGAAACGTGACCATCCCTCCTTACATGATGCTTATAATTGGACATTAGCCATTTTCTTCCCGACTTGACCATTTGTAATTTAATTGTTGTTTTACAGGGAGAATATACTTTCTTCAGGTCCAGTGAATTTTGTTTCAACCACTTCCCCAATGACAACCAACTGTAGTGGTTTGCTGTCCTTATTGTACTCTTCAGCAACATTTACAGCATCGAAGTGAATTGTTGAAGTCTGCTTTTATTCTGTCAGTTGTTTTTGTTAATGTTTGCTGTCTCCCGTTTGGTGTTTTACTTTTTTTGGATTTTATTGCTTTCCATTACTGCCAATGGTCTGCAATGGAAAGCAAAAGCCGTCGGGCACTGCTGCATATAGGGGTAGCCTAAAATCTGACAAGAGAACAGAAATACTGAGTTTTGTGTTGTGGTAGATCAGTGGTGATACATTCACAGTGTTACCACTGATGACTGTGCTGAATTGGATCATGAGTCCAAAAGAGACTGAAAAATGTATGCTCAGCTAGCTAGTGAGAGGTTCTGTACTTCACGAAGAACCAGGAATCAGGAAAATTCAGGAAGAATAACACTATACCACCTTCAGGAAAATTTACCAATTCAGCTTAAACATCAAAAGTTCCCTCATTAAATTTTCAGTGAAAACAAGAGGCCGTTCACCTTCATCAGAAAGCATCCCTGTGGGGAAGAAGGGCCTCATTTCTAATATAACCATGAAAATGGAAATTCAATACATGTAATGGCAATTCAACAGTAATGATTGATTGTTGATTTAGAAATTTTCAGCTAAAAAAATTAAAATTACACAGTGTTTCAATACTCACTGGCATTCCACTGCCCCTGTTACTGATGGTGGCAGTGGAGATGACTGATCCAGTTGTGGTGGAGGTGGTGGCTTCTCCCATAGTGGTGGAGGTGGCTCTGCCCATAGTGGTGGAGGAGGCTCCTCCCGTATTGGTGGAGGTGACTCCTTTCCTGGCAACCTAAAAAATGTATATTATTTTGAAGTATTATTATAAAGCATATTATTTTTAATAAAAAGTATATCAGTAAAAAAAAAAAAAACTGATGAAGGTGAACGGCCTCTTGTTTTCACCGAAAATTTAATGAGGGAACTTTTGATGTTTAAGCTGAACTGGTAAATTTTCCTGAAGGTGGTATAGTGTTAATCTTCCTGATTCCTGGTTCTTCGTGATGTTGACAATAAGCCACTGAAAACGGTCTTATATGCTGAAAATAAGCCACCGATCTTTCTGTTCTGTACTGTTTAGTCTTCTATGTTTTGTCATTACAAACATGGTATATGTAAACTCCGCAGTTTTTCCCAGCAACATGAACGTTCTCTGGAAACGAAATTGTAGAAGATAATTCATCTCTGCTACGGCTCTAACTTCGTTAGTGACTTGCATCTCTTCAATAAAGGTTAAATAGTGAAGCAGAAAACGACACGATCACTACACACACATGCATAGATGCCAATTGTTCTTGGTATGCCAGGGAATTACAACTAAAGGTTTTTCTGTAAAGTTCACATTTTATGTTCCTAGGTTAACACTCTGCTCCATTACTGCATGAAAGTCGCATTGTAAATAACAACTTTGTCCAGGAATTCAACTCCTAACTAATAAAGAAATATTTCAACAATTTTTGTCAACCAACAATCTTTATCAAAATAGGCACCAAGTTTTTCTAAGTCTTGCTTCGTCGTCTTTAGCAGAGAGTGTCCGCAATGGATTTCATGTCAAACAGATTTACATGTGTAGAGTGGGACTGACAAAATGTATTCCGATTTGATTTTACTGGATTGGTGATGCAATTGTCAGAAATGCAGCAAAGTATAAAGTGCCATTTCACGCCTGGATGTGTCATGCTCTTCCTTTTTCATCTCTTCAGTTGGTAAAAAAGCAGACAGCTCATCAAATCGATGAGTGAAGTCTGTAATTTCTTTTGACTACTTATAATCGATTTATATTGCTGTTGAAAAAAGATTGGCATTTTAAACCAGTTACACACCTGTTTAATATGTTCAACAATGGTACACATTTCTGGGCACGGTTCGTTTTCCTCACTTTCTACGATGGTAGTTGGACATCGTAAACACTCAATTCTGTGGATTGTGCAGCTTTTTTCTTTAAATTTAAAACTATCATCATATGATCTTGTTTTTTCGTCTTACATTTCCTTATGTGTAGACAAGCATTTACTTTTTCACGGCTTCCAAACTTCTATTGCCATTTCTGTCGTGTCATGCATAGGTTTTTGTTTGAGTTCTACTGTCTAGGTTTAGGATGTATATGTGCTGCAACTTTCTTCACCCTGGCTAGTGTGACGTCCTTTGCTTCCTTGCCATCCGAACGAAACGTCCAACTTTACCATGAAATTTTCCGTGAGTCACATTTCTCTATATTTAGTGAAACCATGGCACAATTGTGTTGAATCGGTATAGATTTGGACAAGTGCAGAGCACAAAGGAAAATATGGCATCGAGTGGCATTCCAGTATATCCACAGCTGCAATGCAAAAAAGATTTATTTGGTTAATAGGTTTTGATGTGTTTTTGCAACACTTTAAACATTTTTATAGCTTTGGTTGTGATTCTTGAAAGAACTTAAAATATGGAGAAGACTTGTAAAGCACTGTTTCTGGAGATTTTGTAGTGACAGAGCTATCTTGAAAAAAAAAGCACTTAGTTTTCTCCTACTCCGTTACTTTGCTCCACTTCTATGCTGTCCTCTTTATCACTTCTATACTAACTTCATCTCCATAGAACCATGCAAATGCATTTTTTAATAGAACCAACAAAATGTTAAGGACATGCAACCAGTAACATTATACACATTAATTGGCACCAAAACACTCTGTAGCACAATTATTTCCAATACATAGTTTTGTCCCCACTAACTATTACAAATGAATACTGAAAGAAAAACACACAAAAAGTCCGTGACCTGCCTATCCATGGAAACGACAAATCTGGGGCCATTCAGACCCACAGGTGGTTCAAACACTGCATCTTAATGCCACTTTTCGTAACTCGCTGATAAACAGAGGTTGGTACAGTGTTAAAGGTTGCATCCGCATGAAGCTCAATTTCTTTTAGCTTGTAGCTGGCTTCTATGAAGATACCGGTATAAAACTCGTCCTTCTGCAAAGTTTTTTTGTTAACTCAATTAAGGCTTATAATCACAAATTCGTTTACAACGAAAGTTTATGCTACCAGCCATGCTAATTCATTTTCTGTTTGACAAGTTCACAACCATAAAAAAAATCCATGTTAAACCGTGTACCATTAAGACTAATTAATAGCATATAGACCTTTGAAAAACAACCATTTTACATTGTATGTTCAGTACAATCGACAGTAAAATTTAATGCTCAAAATCAATACCACAAATACACACTGTATTTGAAAATTTTTGATAGGCTAAATATTAACTTAGGTGTTGAAAAAGTCCCCCTATCTTCATGAGGCTAACATCACTACGTTAGTCCAGAAATCTCACATAACTAATACCGTGTTGTCGTTTGCTGTAACGTTTCAAAAATAGTGCGTATGAATGCAGCCTCCAGTAATGACAAGAAGTCCTCACACTTGTGCCACATTCTTGAAAGGTGATCACCGAACTCTTTACTAATTAGGTGTAAAATTGCGGGATTTGAGGGGCCGTGAAGGTTCATTAGCTCAGTCCCTCTCGATACCTCATGAATAATATCTGACGATTGAAGGCCCCTCAAGTGACTGTTTCTCCTGGAGTTGGAAACCAGAGAGTATTGGTTCTGTTAGTAACGACCTTCTGTCTTGTATCGGACATATGCTGGCTCACACATTGGTGTAATCCCTTCACTCCACACGATAAACTGCTTCAAGCTGTGTGGTCTCCACTCCTTTCAGTTCATCTCCCATCCCTTTCTTTTCACTCGACTAACAATGCTTTTCCTTTGTCCCATGGTTCATCTTCTGCAGCTACAAGGATTTCAGATTTTTTCCTTTTTTCACGAAAGAATCAGGCCAACTCTTTCAGTAGAAATTGGAAACGTTCATTGACCCCATACAGGTGGCACTCACTCTTTTTCCTTCTCTCAAGTTTACAATCTTCTTCTTATCCGATGGTTTATCTTTCTGTCTCCCTATCCATATTGCTTTCTTAATCAACTTGTTAGTAATCAATAGTAATCCAGGGGGATACTCAAATTAATAAATTCCCTTGGAATTAAATAAATTCTCGACAGTCACTTTTTGGCTCGAATGTGTTACCACACAGACGAACTCGTTCAGTACAATACTTCTTAACTGAATCTTGGGGTGTCCTAAACCCATAGGTAAGTCCTCTCCCAATTGTCTTTGGTTTACGGGTAGGGACTAAATGCTAGTTTCCTATCTTCGCACCTCGAAACCTTTATATCCAAAAAGGGTAGTGCAAGTACCACTTCTATTTCGTTGGTAAATTTCAGGTTTACGTGGCACGCATTCAGCTTATTCATTATTCGCTCTAGTTCAGCCTACTTTATAATCGCTAAAATATTGTCTACAAATCGTCTCCAAAGAGTTAGCTCTGGGGTGGAATCTAGCGTACAGCCTTCGTACACAGTATCTGCTTAGTCCCGTATCCGGACTAGTTAAGCCTCCGGTTCTTAGCACGGGACTAAGCAGATACTAAGAACCGGAGGCTTAACTAGTCCGGATTAACAAAGACCACGCGTACACGACACCTTCTCTTAGCCCCGCATCGCATACACGGCATCTCTCGCTAGTCCCGTATCAACGAGATTTGGACAACACGCCATGATGTCACTTGCTGAACATTCCCTTGACTGCCTAAGCTTTCTCTGTGGTTATTTTGGTGACCTATGTAAGAATTGTTTGTTGCTGATGGCAGCCCATACTTATTCAGCATTGTGAATTTTCCTGCAATTGTGTCACCTGGATTTTTTAGATGTGCCATGGCATGTCTAAATTCGGTTAATGTAGCTTCCATTTATGATTTCAATTTGGCCATGTATGCCCCCAGATCCTCTTTCACTTTATTAATGAATGATTTAGTATCCGTGTTTCCTATACATGTTGCTTTTTCAACATTAAGCTGGCACGGCGTGTTGTTCGGCAATCTAGAAAATTGCTGATATTTGCCCATACTGTGGCTCCCTCTAGTGTCAACATCGTCGTCCAAATCGTCGAGGCATTGTGTGTTGCTTTGGCCTTGTTTGCCCAGTCTATGGCTCCCTCTAGTGCCAGTATTATCGTCCGAGTCGTCCAAGCCTGCAAAATCACTATTATTGCGTTTCCATTTGCAATAATTAGATGCTTTTAAAAAGGAAAACACTTCTTTGTGAATGCCAGCGCAACCAATATGGTACCACATAGTACAAATGTCACATGCTATCCCTTTTCTAACAGTTTTGCTGCAGCCCGATCTCCCGAATTTGGAAATTGCCACCATAGTGCCACTCATGCTAGGATTCATTTACACAAAAAAATAAATCCCACTCCCTCCTTGTTACACAACAAGTTCGGATGATTTCGCAGCTTTATCTCTGGTGGTTCACATGTCACCAAATGTCAAGGTCAACTTGAGCCTTTCACCAGAGCTCCGTTAAAGTTGGTTTTTCCTAGAACAGCATTGAAATGTTCTGACAATGCTTACCAGAATGCTTACCAACTTGTAATAAACAGTTTTTTTTAGAGACTGCTCAACCTTGCATGCTAAATATATTTTCAAAACGAATTATATGTATGATCTGAAAAGTAGTATTGCTACACATAGTGTCCGTATGTCTTAATAACAGCATTTAAGGGAATTGTAGCCTACCTGTTTTAAACTGAGAGGTGTCCTCATCTTCAGCACCGATGCTTCCACTTAAGAGACCGTTCATTATTTATCAACTTGGGTGGGCTGGCAGATTACTATCATCAATATAAAAAAAATTTGGGGTGTTGGTGAATTTTTTTTGGCCCGTTCCCCCCCAAAAACATGGTTGTAATACAAATTTCAGTTTCATGAAATGAGTGTACGAAAGGTACTAGGCCTACTTTAATAGGTGTGGGATTAGCTGAGCTAAATACATTTATTACATTAGCATTCTACAACTTGCTATTCACTTCCTTTTTCACAGTTTTTTTCTGGACTCCACCCCCATCCTGATACAACCTTCAAAAAAAATTTTGCTTCCCTTCCATTTTCACATAAAAATTTTGGTGACCCACCCTGTTGATAAATAATGAACGGTTTCTTTAAGGACGGGTACCTAGAACTTGTTCTAATTGTTCAGCAAATTTACACACAGTTCTGTTGTTTCCACTTTTGTTATTATTTTTTTTCATTTAATTGAAGTCGAGATGCAACTTCTGCCAATGGTCTCGAATTTGCTCCCACAACTTCATTGTCCCCCTACTTGTGATTTTATGTCCTTCCAAACTAATGCACTACGAAATCTTTACCATCTAATTTATTTAACACGTCCATCTCTCCTACAAACCCTATTTTGTTGTCTTCATCTGTCCAAAAGTTTCTTATCGGTTTAGCAGGGATGGCTTGAGAAACAGCCAACTCGTTTGCGCTCCTTCCTCCATTTTTAGTTTGTTGCATGCTGGTGACATCACTTCCTAGCGGTAACACCATCCAATCAGAACGCAAGCATTCTTGCTTAGTCCTGATAGCTAAGCCCTGCTTTCGCATACACGATATCTAAGAACTGTACTAAGGACATTAGCCCCGCCATTTCAGCGGGGCTAGCGTTAGAGCGGACTAATGGTGAGAAACACGTGTATATGACACCTTTAAATGCGGGTCTAGTGGGTTAATCATGGAACTAGCGTTAGTACGGGACCAAGCAGGTGTTGTGTACGAAGGCTGATAAAGCTGCCCTGGTGTTGAAGGATTAACTCGGCTAAAATCGGAGAACTGGAAAAACCAATCGGCAGTCCTTTCTTTTGCCAGAAAACTACTCTTTTAAATTCAACATTGATTGATGCTAGTAAAACTTTTTACAATGCCTCGTCTTTCTTGTATTCATCAGGTGGAACTTTCAGCAGTTTAGCTGACCTGTGAAGCATGTACAATATCAACGATGGCTTAAACTTGGGCAAACTTCACTACATCATGCGACACAAGCATCTCGTCATCTTGGATTTCTATCTCAACCATATCAAAATTCAGCTCTTCTGTGTTCTTCAGCTTGCATTTTGCTTTCACATATTTCTTCAGTCTCGACGCCAACAACCAATCAACTTTTGGGCTGGCTCACCTTTCGACGAAGTGATCAATCTCAAAGGCATATTTGGTTTGTGTGTCTTATTTGTGCAAACGTTGGAAAACATATTGGTAGCTTTGGTGTTAGAGTAGTCTGCTAATCTTTCGATAGAAAGCATTCCCTCTGAAGTCGATCTAAACTGAAAACCCAAGTCCGTGAGGGGTCTCTTGCCTACATTCGCTTAAGTCTTCTCGTGTAATCCAGACGCGAAAATGTCTTGCATCACTTTGCTATTGTGCTTGTCCGTGGTCATTACTACAGTCATGTTAGCTTTATCTGCCTTACAAATATCTGCCTGTCGATAGTTTAGGCCTATACTTAGCAAAGATTTAGATTCACCATTGTTCTAGTGAAATGATATGGTTTCAATATTGTTTCCTGATTGAAATTTTAAGATTAGGAAAGAAATTAAATTACATGAACCTGACAAAGCGGATTGAGTAAAGGATCCAAAAGAGAGAAAACATTAATTACAAACATCAAAGGTACATTTTGTCCCATAGAAAAAGGTTCTAAATTCAACCAAAGCAATGTTTTTTTCTAAAAACGATATTTATTTTCGTTGTAACTCTTAATCCATGAATCCATGAAGTTTAAGTCACTGAACTCACACTCATTTTAATACCTAGTTTGTTTTTTAAGTAAATAAACCATTCACTGCTATCTTGCTCAGGTAAGGGGTTGGAGAGGGGGGAATGGAGGCAACACCCAGTGCAAAGGAGAGGAAAATTCCAAAGCCGGATACTGAAGGAAAGCATAGTTTGTTTACCCCCGGAAATGAGGATAACACAGACTGTGCACTCCTTCGGGATAGGTTCAAAAGTCACCTAACCTCTTTGCTCCTATCCAAAGCCCTGAGTTTGCCAAGTGAATAATCCTCTCACACCAGCAACCCCAGTGCAAAGGAGAGGAAAATTCCTAAGCCAGTAGTTTCAAACAAAAACTTCCTGATTAAGCCTGATCCTGCAGGAAAGCACTGTCTGTTTATCCCCGGAAATGAGGATAAACAGACAGTGCGTTCCTTTCGGATAAGTTGAAAAGTCACCTGACCTCTCTGCTCCCGTCCACAGACCTGAACTTGCCAAATAACTAATCCTCTCACACCAGCAGTTCCTGGGATGCGCACTTGTGCTCTCAGGAGTAGTTTGGGTTAGATAGAATCCAGTCTGTCCATGCACCGACATCTCAGACTCAAAGACGATTGATGCCTAGGGTGACTATGGGGGAAATTGCTACATCTCAAAACAGCATCGTTGTGGGCAGAAAGGCAGTGTAGGATTTTTGGACCATTGATTAGAAATTTAAAATGTAGATTTTAACAGGTTCATTAACAGTAACTTTAAACTGAATTTGTAAGCGTTCTGAGACTTCTGAGTTGAAGTTTGTAGAGATCAAAACTATTTCCAGTACTCCAAGTCAGGGTTGAGAAAAGACACATATCGGACAGCCACTAAAATATTGCAGTCGCTGAACTTGTTTGTAAATAATATTTATTGTGCCACTTGCAATACATAGTAAATTTGTACGGCAGTTTCCCATTTATCTTGCCAAGTAATTAGTTTAGTTTTGGCTGAGATTTAAAGGCTTCTGTTGGTGGCAGCTACCTAGTTAGATCCAGTTGCAGGGACGGGCTTATTTATTTACAGGTGATAATTGGGGGTTGGAGGATCTATTTGCTCTCCTCTTACCCAGGTCAGTCAATTGGAGTTTGTTGATATTGTTAACTGTAGGCTAATAACAGTTGAATTACGAACTGGTGGCAGCATGGGGATAGTTCAGGCCTACAAATGCGTCACTTTTACAACACTGCTAGCCTACGTGTAGCGTGAAACTTAAGTCTGATGACCTTAAAGAGCCATTCCAAGGTCATTCAAACTAGCACCATTACATATCCCCGAGCTTAGATTTGAAATACTAAACTCCTAAACTTTAGTGCTCTATTAGCGTGCTGTGTCGACCCTAATTTCTGTGAAAGAGCCATAGCTAAATAAGTATGACAATCCAACGTTGTCCAAGCCAGTAGCTTACTTTTTAGAAGCAATTGTCTTTCCAAAAAACAGAGTTAGGTAATCATGATTCAGCTAAGTAATTTAATAGCCGGTAAAAAAGAAAATGACTTCCGAGAAACACTTTTTGTATCACAAAGCAAAGTTTTTATGTCCTGTATCATATATTTATAAAAAAAAAATTAATGAATGTCGGGTAAATTTTCTCTTATTGAGAGTCTACATGGGGGAAGTTGTTTGCTACTGAGTAGTGGGTTTTGTAGTGTTTGATCTGTTGTATCTGTCTGTACTTGGCCATTCCCACCTTCAAACTGCCGTGGTGCAGCTCAAATATAAATCACGTACGAAGGTTGTTCTACACTCTGAGCCACTTAACAAGCGAACCATACGTTTTCCGGACAGGACCTCATCCCGGCAGGTTTTTTTCCCGACAGGATTTTTTTTTGCGACATTTCATATTGTAGCGGATTGCAGTTGAGTGAAAATGCTGCCAGGGTGCCAGCTGTGGGTTACATTATGTTTTCTGTTCACTGCCCCGGATATCTTAAAAAGTTAATTTTCAGCAGTTCTGATGTATACAATTCTGGTGCAAAGAGGCCTTGAGAAAAAAAAAACATTTCAACAAGTAATTTTTCCCAGGGCTTTTCTGGGATGTTGAGAAAACGTACCATTGGGAAATGTGCCAGACTCGAATGAAGCTATATATACTAATGCTTCATAACTCAGAGAATTCAGTGTTATAATTCGGAGAATTAAAATATTTACCGCTCATTTTCACAAACAAGATAGTGTCTACTTCTTGCTTTTCTTACATCGTCGTCGTCTGCTTTCGATTCCATAACTGCCGCTCGTCGTCGTGGCCTCCCGTATTTTGTGGGTAGCGCTTTCACCAACCTGTCAAGCTTCCACTTTGCGCCCAGCTCTTGCTTTAAATCTCTTCCAACGAAGAGAAGTCTCACAGTATACTTTATTTTTATTAGCTGAGGGTTGAGAAAATAACTGATTGCGACCAATAACCCATAACCGCCTGAAAGAACTTTCAGACCCTTTTTTTAAGAGTCCATATGGTACTCGGGTCGGTCGTCGGATTCGAACCGGCATTCCCTTGGTTCCCTTGGTTTGGTTGATTAGGGGTTTGAATAATATCTCTGTAATGTGTGGCAGTGGCAACCCGGACCACTGCACTGTGACTGAGGTTGGCGCTAATGACCAAGCTGTCGACGCTAAGCCTCATCTTCCCCCCCCCCCCCTTGGTTTGGAGCCGACGACGCTGACCACTGGGCTGTGACTGCCCGCTTTGCTCGGGGTCCCCAGGGACCCCTCACAAAGCTCGCGCTGGGACTTAGTTTTTCGCTGTTATACGTTGAAGGCGTACGTTCGTATCTAGGCGGTTATGGGTTAATTTTAAACAATTTTGAAATGCTTCTACTATTTTTCTACGATTTTTTTTAATCACTCTTTGAGTCAAACAAAGAAAAGAAAATTCAAACATGAAAAACTTCATATAAAAATGCAGATAAGTAGTGTTTTGTTTCTTCAGACAAATGGATAACAAATTGCCTATTTATACCAGACGGTAAAAAAAAACCACTAACTCGAAAAATTCACAGTACAAACGAGCATGGCACTCAATTTGTTTCAATAGACTAGTTTTAGGGTAACCACTTGTCATGCAAGATACATACACAACCTTATGAAGCGACCCCCTGTGGGCTGGGGGTAGAATAAACCCACCGTGCCCCTGCGTGTCGTAGAAGGCGACTAAAAGGGAACCCAAGATCACGGTCTGCTAGTGTGCCAAGGGTCTGCATGGCGGATGGGGGGGGGGATTGAGGCTTAATGGCGCGTCGACAGCTTGGTCATTAGCGCCAACCTCAGTCACAGTGCACTGGTCCGGGTTGCCACTGCACCACACATTACAGAGATGTTATTCAAACCCCTAATCTAAATCTTGTCATACATCTGTACCTCCTGCAAAAATTGAAAAACACCGGACAGGAGGACAGACTTATCACCCAATTGACGCGCAATGTCATCCGGAAGATGGAAACGACGACGAACACCATCAAGATGGTGACAATCAACAAGGAAGTGCCGGACCGTAAGTGGCCGTCGACACCAAGGACATTCAGGAGGGTCAACCCCCCGCAAAAGGAAACAGTGAGTAAGTCGAGTGTGACCAACGCGCAAACGGGCCAACACCACCTCCTCACGGCGACTGCGGCGACACGCCGAGTGCCATTCCTCAACAGTGCCTTTAATAGCACGTAACTTATTACCGACTTGACTGTCCCACAAGGCTTGCCAAAAAACGTGTAACCTCAGACGCAGAGTAGGAAAGGCGTCTGAGGGAACAAGGCTGAGATCCCTACCGAGAGGGCCAGAAAGGGCCCCTTTCGCAGCAGAATCAGCTTGCTCATTCCCTGCTATCCCAACATGGCCCGGGATCCAGCAGAAAAGCACGGTTTTCCGCTGGCCAGGCAAGCGGGAAAGCAAGGCTTGGACACGTTGTGTCAAGGGGTTCCGAGGATTGTAATTCGCCAAGGACTCCAGGGCACTCATGGAAACGCTGAAGACAATGAAATGGGTGCACTGAAGGCCAAGGATCCATTCCACCGCCAAACCAAGAGCCAAAAGCTCTGCAGAAAACACAGAATAACCCGATGGGCAACCGTTACTCCCTTACACACACAAGCACACGCCACGCCAACGTCCGACTTCGACCCATCAGTAAACAGCCGCTGATAACCGGCGTACTGAGAACACAGCCGCCGGAACTCCTGCAAGTACCTTGCTGATAGAGTGGAACCCTTCGGGAGGGACGCCAGAGCGAAAATGAAAATGCTACTTGGGACAAGCCAAGGGGCCACTGGCATCTCCCCAAGCCTCAAGACACAGGGCATTTCAAAGGCTATCTCCTGACAGGACTCCTGGAGCCTATCGCGGAAATCACCCTTACCCACCCTGCGTCTACCGACTCGCAAGTCTGGCCCAAAAACCATGGACCAAGCAGGACTGGATTGCACAGCACGCAAACGCACAGCATACTGAATGGCAAGCTTCCGCCGACGAACGGCCAAAGGTGGCTCCGAGGCCTCAGCATAGAGGCTGACCACTGGAGAAGTTCGAAATGCCCCAGTCGCCAAACGCAGGCCACTGTGATGCACAGTGTCCAACATCTGGAGAGTCGAGTCACTAGCCGAATCATACACCATGCACGCATAATCAAGTTTGCTGCGGACAAGGGCTCGGTAGTGCCCGTGAAGTGCCCGACAAAACCCGCAAGATGTTAAGTGCCCGCAAAGACTTGTCTTTAAGTTGGTGCAAGTGTGGAAGCCAGGATAACCGGGAATCGAACACCAGACCCTACGTGTCTGCGGGACAACAGGAATTTGTGCCTGTCCCAAGTACAGGCAAGGATCTGAGTGCAGTGTTCGTTGGCGGCAAAAGTGGACGCACACAGTCTTGTCCGGAGAAAACCGGAAACCATTACTGATCGCCCAGGTCTGGACTGGCATGGCGGAGGGTTTTTGGTCCGTCTTGAACACTAGCAACCTCAACACTACGGTTTGCGAGTGCGCCTACAGTGTGTATGGCGGGCAGGTTTAACACCCGTCGCAAGCACTAGTCGGGAAGAGGTGAAGGGACATCCGGACAAACCGGGCCCGGGGTGACTGCTTAGAGGATGTTTGGTGGTTTGAATCCCCTTTTGGGTTTGATTCCAATTTGCCCGTTCTGGCCACTAGGCTTTTCATCCTCATCCCCAGCATGTTGGCCGTGTGCTGCAACCTAGTAATCCGTGGAGGCGGAGATCCTGGCTTTCGGGCTTTGGCTCCTTATTCCGGAGGACGGGTGGCCTGGGCGAGCCGGCCTAACGTCAATCGGCTATCACCTTTCGGGTCCTGTCGATGTGGGGAGGTGGCTCGTGCTGTATCCATCTGCATCACAGACCCGAACTGTTTGGGTTATCGACGGAGGTGGTGTGTACGGCTGCCTTGGTGGCCTCGCCTTTCGGCATGCTTAGGCTGCCACCTCACCGAGATAGACGGCTGTGTTAGCTTCCTGGTGCAGGGCCCTGGATATGCGGCTTCCGGCCTTGCATCACCCGAGTGCCGCGCGGGGCTTTCTTTTCTGGGGAGCGCACCGCCGCGACTTCTTTTTTGCTCTCAATGGCAACTTCTCCCCCCCCCTCCCCCGCAAAATTTTCTTCCCCTCAAAATTCTTCCCC
>JAHWFP010003800.1:4139-21036 GCA_023313725.1 Lithobius niger
AAGGGGGAGTCAAAATATTTTGCTTAGTCTAGGAGGGGGTGTTGCCAGATTTCTAGATCTTGAAATGTTTTAGCCGCTCGCCCCTTATAATAATATTAGTTTGTTGCAAATGCAACCGGAATGGCAAGGACCTAGTGGCCGCTGACTGCCATCCGTTGTTAAAACTAAAAATTATAAATTACAAAAGTTAAAGCATTTAAAAGTTTGAAACGAAGACGATGGCTCGGCTGCAGAGGAAGGGTTGATGGTATTGGGTTAGGGTCACGAATGCCTTACCACCAAGGTTAGACCTACCAGGGACACAGTGGTCCCCGATGGCATCGCCAAACGTGTGGGACAAGTGGGGGGAAAGCCGGGTGTAATTGTCAACGTTTCTTTAAAAAATAAAAATAAAATAATGCAAATAAAATAACCGTACGTTAAAGCTTGGCCAAAGCCAATTGTCATTCTTAATAAAGATAATAAAAATAAAGTGAAGTAAAAAACATATGTTGTGAAGTTGTAACAGGATTAACACACAGCATAAGTAAAACATGATGATTTAAAATAAAAGATATAGAACAAGCAGGTATTAGAAATAAATAAAATGCGCACCGAGCAGAGCTGCAGCACACACCGAGGGTCAACCTCGACAAAACCTTGAGAGGTATACCCTTCTGACCTATCTCCTAAAGCTGGCCAGAGAAGGTGCCATGATAACTTCCCACGGCAAATGATTCCAAGGTTCCACAACACGACTACAAAAGAAAAATTTACGGGCGTCAGTCCTAGAGTGATCAACCACCAGCTTCAGTGGATGGCCTCTAGTCCTCTCACAACCACCTTTAATAAATATTGATTCTTCCTTATTTCAGAACTTGAATTTTTCCATGTTTTTTTTTTATTTATTTTTTTTTTTACATTTTGCGTGGTGTGACGTATATTACGATTTCTGGACAGTGCTTCACAAGGCAGTGTTTTTTGTTCCCCAGTTTCTTCCCGCAGTGCTCTACATCGAATTTCGGCCTCCACTCCCACAATATTTGAAAAAGTTCAGCCTTCTCTGCCGCAACCGAACTGTAACCAAATATTTAGGCATGCACATTGACCGATTATGAAAGTTTGACTGCCATGTTAAAGGCACATAAATCCGTTTCGGTGTATTGTTGTGCGATCCGTTGAAAACAGCATTTGAACAATTACACAAGTTAGACTTAATGTCGCAAAATCAACTCGCGCGCAAGAAAAAAAACAAGAAAAGGAATGTGTTGGCAACATTTACACACGTTTGAGCCAATGTCACAAAACTGAGTCTTACAGAAAAAGCCAACGGGGATGCATGCATCTTCAGCAACTAATTAATAAATTGAGGCAAATGATACAGTTAGTTCTTCTATAAAAATAAAACATTTTCTAAATGACAAATGTAAAAGGATGGTTTATGACGCAGTGGCTGCTAGCCGCTTAAAGGCACATAAATCCTTCCGATATGACGTGCGACCCGTTGAGAATAGCGTTTGCAACATTTACACAGGTTAGAGTTAATGTCCTAAAATTATCTCGTACGAAAGAAAAAAAACAAGAAAATGACTGTGTTGGCAACATTTACATACGTTTGAACTAATGTCGCAAAACTGAGTCATACAGGAAAGGCAAAAGGGAGGCATGCACCTTTAATGCACGGCATGCACTTTTCATATACGGCATTGAGTTATACGGGTTTACACCAATGTATCAAACTGATCGTCTTCAGAAAACTTGAAAATGAAATATTTAAATACTTTTTGCAAAAGGAAACACACATTTTAAACATACTAAACTTTTTAAGACTATGTTATAATTTTGGCAAATTATTATGATAACAAATTTAGAATAAAAGATACTCACAAAATTAATTTTCTTCGAACAAAAACATTAAGACTGAAAATACCTTTAATACAGATTTATGAATTAAGACACAAAGGCCTTTATATATATCAACTATTTTTAATAGGTTGCCAGTTTAACTTGCCAAGTAGAAGAATTGCAAAGAATTCCATTAAAAACTGGATACTGAATAATAAATACATTGGCTATTATCAAACAGTGACAAAATTTTGTTCTTGTTCTTGTTCCTTTCGTTAACTTTTTTATTGTTTTTTTTTTTTATTAGTGTGTTGCTTATGAGTTGAACTAATTTTTACACTACCATTTGAAGACCAGTTTGCTATAATTTGTGTTATTTCTTTTTCCGTATACTTTGTTTTGTCGAGATACAAAACGATGTCAGATGTATACCCATACAAACCCCTTTCAAGGATTTCGGGATAGGATCTAAATAAAATGTATTATTACTTCAGAAGTTAAATGCAAAATGCAGATGTTAAATGATAAAGTATTGCTAAAAACAACGATGATGATCCAGAAGTGATGTAACGTAAACGCGCGCGAACCAAAAAAAATAATTAACCGATATTTCATTTCGATTTCGTTATGGTTAACTTTAATGCCACCAGTAATCCTTTCCGATCGGTTGCGATTCGGCAATTTTAAAGGTTTTTGTTTTTTTTACCGGCGTTTGGTTACGGTTTGACTCGCTATAAAATAGGCTGTGAGTTATCTTTTGTGGCTGTGTAAAAATAGCCATGTCAGAAAAGGCGGTACAAAAACTATGACAAAATACATGTGATTACTTTTTATTTACCATGGTCAGAGTGGTCGGCTAGCAGACATGTGAACGTCGGATTGAATCTCACGACCGACTAAGATAAACGTGAAACTTAAAAAAAAAAATAAATAAACACTCTGACAGTCGACTGATTATGAGAAAAAGATAGGTCGAAAGCACCGCCTGTAAACAGAGCGCGGCTTCTCTGCCTTACCCTTAATTCAAAACTCCTCGACCTTAGTTTTACGCTAAGGGACTTTGAACTGCAACACAGATTTGCAGCTGGTATTGATCTGGGGGTTAGTTCTAACCATAGGGGAGACCTTCAGTAGGATTGGAGAGGTTAGGGGCAAGTTGCACGTTCGAGGAGAAGAGGCAGTTGGGGGTGGGGGGGGGGGGGGGGGGACGTCTGTGAAGCAAAGGTTCTAGATTCTCTTTCCTTTTGAAACCTTCAATATCCGGCTGCAGTGGTGTTTGGGCTTCGTCCATTCCTGACCATAAATTGTAGGCTTGACCCCTAGGGACTGTGGAAAGAAGGAGAGATGGAGAGAGAGAGAGAGCACTTCAGCCTTAATGAAGGCCGATTGATTTAACGTGTTGCACTCCGTCCAGCAAACGTATCATGACCTCGCTATCTGCAAACAAACCGCGAATGGGTTTCGCAGATTTGCAAATCAGGGGCTTGTGCTAAAAGAAAAACAAAAGGTAAGGGGGTTGGGGGTTGGGGTAATGAATCACGTTTCATGTTCTCATGTCGCTCCGAGTCAACATTAATAAAGTTAAACCACACCCAGGTCACGTGCTTCCCCGTTATCCCCGAGTCTTTGAGTGACCACTGGCCAGTTTTACGATTTTCGTTATTGATTGATATTATTATTATTTTGCGTTTAACCACCAGCCTGATTTACGGCGAGGTCTTAACTCTTGAACAACAAACCTAAGCCAAGATCCCATTAGAACGGGCATGAACATGCAAATTACCACCGTAGTTATGATGTTTCTCCCCTATTAACCTTTGGCCGTAATGGGTATTCTTGGGATCCAACGAGAAGGCAGTCATTAAAAGTAAACGAAATTTCGACCGGGACAGATGAAATGGGTAAGGATAGATGGGTGGTGGGGGTGTTGGGGCGGGGGAGGAACATTAGGTAACCAACAGTGCTACCATCACGTAGAAGTGGCGTAAAATGAAAGCTATAATGAAGAAATTTAGGGGTAAATGGACATAAGGTGAGGGTTTTAGGGATAATGTAAACGAGGGTTGGGGATAAAAAGGAGGTGGGGGAGTGGTAGGGGGGGGTAAGCTTTTCTGAGGAAAAACAACATTTTTAAAGACTTAATTAAGCGTTCTTGAGAATAGGGCGGAAATTGGGTGAAAAGTTAAGGGGATTGGCAATGAGAGTGCGAAGCAAGTTATGGGCGTTGAAGGAGACATTAAAAATCCGAAAGCGTTGATCTAGGCGACAAGTTTTCAGCATCGTCGAATCCAAATTAAAAGATGGTGGAAAGAGTAGCTATGGTTACTTCCTTGAAGACCAGTTTAATGCGGAAGAGGAGGTAAAGATACGGTGTGAAAAGGTTAAGAATTTCTCTTCATCCTCCTTTAGGTTTGTCAGTAAATATGTATAGCTCCCCAAAACGAAACTTGTTAAGGATTCCGCTAAGCTTTTAGGCCGTTTGAAGTCGTGATATCAAACCGAAGTTCTTTCGCCAAGGTATTCCCACCGAGTTATCAAGACACAAACTAGTGTGTCGCCCGCCAAGATGTTAAACGATAACACCTGTTCCAGATAAAATATGTATGAGCATGGCGACTATTAGACGCGTTGTGTCTTTACAGATAAGGTAGTTCGGCTGTTTTCAGGCATGTGAGGATAAATAACAATGAGACAGAAGAGGCTGAAACTTGTTTAATCAGGAGACTTTGGTCACTTGACAACATAAAGACACTGTTAATGTCACAGCTTAACGTTCACTTATTGAAAAAAAATTACGTGAATAACATTTATATTTGGCTAATTACTGGCTGCTGGCTACTGGTTAATAGGTAACTGAACGAAAAAAGCATTAGAGCTTGTATCCCCATGGAATTCAACGCTTTCAACGCTTTCAACGCTTTCAACGCATCTTTTTGTTTCGCGAAAATAAATTCTTCCATGCGGTGTATGAAGCTGATTCTTAGCTCATTTTACAGGTATTGCTCTGGAGATGCGCCCTTTTCATAAGACCACTTCTAATGGTTCAGGGGTTAGGGACCTCTAAACGACCAAATTGATTGTTTTATATTGTTTTAAACATTGTTATTATGCAACGACCAGAAAACTATATTGGTGTTTCCATCTCAGAATTACTAAGATGACAAAAAAATGGAATTCATCAATTTGGACCAAAAAGAACTGATATCTACCAAAAACAAAAGTTGTTAAGGATTCTCGCCAAGCTTTTCGGCTGGTTGAAGTCGTGATATCAAACGCCAAGCTATTCGGCCAAGCTAATCCCACAGACTAAGACTTCTAACGTTAAATGAAATAAGTGAAAATAATTGTGCAGTAAGCAATTTTCATATTTTTCATTTAACCTTTGAACTGTTACTCGGTGGGATTAACTTGGCAAAATAGCTTGGCGTTTGATATCACGACTTCAACCGGCCGAAAAGCTTGGCGGGAATCCGTAACAAGTTTTGTTTTGGGGTAGATAGTTTCTTACTGCATAGAGTTTCAAGTATTTCAATTAAGGTTTGAAGTTATAGTCCAGAGGATTAACTTGGCGAAAGAACTTCTCGTTCGATTTCATGACTTCAGACGATTTCACGAAAATCCTAAATAATTTTTTTTTTGGGGGGGGGGGGGGAAGGATCATGTCATTTTATATTGTTTTTACCAGTAATAAATCTTGAAACGTGCAATATTCTGAAACAAACGTTAGTAATATTCCATTAATCTGTAAAAGGTTAATCAGTAAAAGATTATTGTTCGAGCGAAGCGAGGCCTTAATACTCAACTGCATTTGAATTTCTGTGTGCCTGTTTCCTGTATGTCTGTGTGTTTGTTAGTTTGAAACGATAACGACATTGTATTCTGATTTGGCTAAAATTCCATGAGCAGGAAATTTTGGTGCAGCAAAATTCACGACTTCGGACTAGACGAAAGTCTAAAGCCAAAACCAGACTGGCTGCTCGCGGCTGCACGCCGACGCAATATGGTGTAAAAAAGACTTCAATATTCGTCCTTAACGCAACACCAATGACACGATTGCTGCAATTTTGACCTTGTAGGCACGTAGTCACGCATAGCTTCGCACGAAACTTTCTTCTGTCTGGAGAGGCCTTTACACAGGGGCGTAGCGAAGGCAAAACATTGGAGGCGGGAAATCTGTGAGGTGTGCCGACTTTTTCCTAGACGGCTAGGGGGTCAGCAACCCTAGCAGGATCCGGTGCACAGCCCCGGAATCTTTCAATTTGTCAAAATTTCATTAGCCATTTTTGGTCATTTTATGTAAGCTGCCAGCACTTTTTGTAAAAAAAATATACACAAGGAGCACTACGCATTACACGGATTTGAAAAGACAACTAATATTTCGGGGAGAAATATTTGCCCCCATTTTCAAAGGTAAAAAGGTAAAACAACCAGGACGCAATAACACAGAAACACATCACCAGTGAGCCGCCGTATTGGAATAATAATAATAATAATCTTTATAATAATATCGGAGACCGGCTAAAAGGAAAAGGAAAGCCTAAAGGAAAACCACTTCTCCCCTCCTTGCGCCCGCATTGAAAATGAACCCTCCCACTCTACGTCCAGCCAAAAAGGAGCCAGGCATGAGTGGTCGATCAATCTGACTAGTCTTCGGTAAGAGCGCCGGGAAAATGTCCCGGGAAATGTGTCTCGGGAAACGTGACCGGACCCGTGCAAAGCACGGGCTTCCTGTAGTAATAATAATAATAATGCTTTTATTGTACGTGTTGTTATGTGCAGGCACGAAGTCTTACATAAGACTTATGTGTGCAAGCAAAAAACAAACTTACTTCATCACACTCTTTCTTCATCACAAAACAATGAAATGCATGGAATAGTTCTAGTGAAAGTTAAAAACGGAAAAGAAAAGTAAAACTAAATCTATTTACAATTTTAAAAATATGTATAATAAATATAAAAACTTGGCAGAACAGTTTAACCCAAAGCCAATACAAACAGTTCATATGAGCATTAAGTGATCCAGTTTGATCAAAACTAAATTTTAAAAAGGCCAACCCAACAATAAAAACTTAGCTTCCTGTGCAATATTCTGGCCGCTTCCAGAACTCGGTTAAGTTTGACAAATTAAACAACTGCTTAAAAGTGTTAACGGAGAAGGCTGAAACCGTTTCGTCAGTCAGTGAATTCCATGCTGGAATGGCTCTTACAGCAAAGAAATTTTGTCTACAGTTAAGTCTCGCTTTTGGAAGCATGAGTTTGAATTTGTGCCCCCTTGTCCAGGTTATTGGACTAATTTCAAACAAGGGTAGGTCAATCGATAAGTTACCATGGCGGATGTTATACACCAAGGCAAGATCCGTCTTCAGTCGACGAAGTTCCAAAGAATCGAGGCAAAGATTTCTAAGACGGTCACAGTACGGTATGTCCCGCATGCCTTGTAAGGACTTCGTAAAACGACGCTGAACTTTTTCCAAGTGGTCAATATCTTTAAGTAGATAGGGAGACCAAACAGGGCTTGCATATTCCAACAGGGAACGGACGAAAACCTTGTATGCCCAGAGTTTGGTGTGTATATTTTCCGAGTTAAAACAGTGCTGAACAATTGCTGACCTGCGATTTGCCGCTGAAACTGCATGATTACAGTGGACGGATGACTTCAGGTCAGATGCAAACCAAACACCTAGGTCTTTTACATCTTTTGTGGTAGGTAAGTTTTCATTTTCGATAGCGTAAGTAAAAGCACAGTTTTGATTCCCTACATGAAAACTTTTACATTTTGCAGGTGAGATGGGCAACTGTCATTCTTTTGCCCAATTAGAGACGTACTCGATCTCCGCTTGCAATCCCACACAGTCTTGGGTCTTGATAATAGCCGAGTGAAGCTTTAAATCATCGGCATATTTTTCCTGTTCTGCATTTTGTGAGTTGCACGTCAAATCGTTTAGAAATAGGATAAATAGCAGGGAACCCAGAACAGAACCCTGTGGTACGCCACTAATTACATCTAATGAGGCTGACTTAGATAGGCCAATAACCACTTGTTGGGTTCTTCCGGTAATGAAAATTGTCCGCGTAATGCGTAGTGCCCATTTCTATATTTTTTTAAAACCAATTTGATATTGTGAACTTTTCATTTCATTTGATTCAGAGGCATTTATGCATGCTCGACCATTAAGACTAATCAGTCATAGGAAAACATTTGGATTTTACTTCCGTAGACGTGAACATAACATTATGTAGAGTAACACCAGAAGTAGTGTATCAAAACAAAAACGTAAGGGAAAAACGTAAGAATGTGATGAAGTATAGTCTTGCTTGACATAGTTTGGGTTGAAAAACTCGAAAAAAAATTAGGCCCTAAATCTGTTGGTCCTGGTGGTGATGATCGTCCTTGCAGCTGTCCAACCTCCCCTCCTTCCCTTCCCCCACCCCTCTCGTCTTAGGCCGGGTGCAGACGGACCACAAAACGCGCCCCAATCGCAGACGCAATCTTTGGCGGTTGTGGCGCGTTTGTGGCATTAAAATCGCAATCGGTGGCAGGTCAGGTAAAAACCATGGGAATGTACTGGGGCTTTCACATACAGTGGCGCGATTCTGCGTCTGTTGGTCGACCTCCCCCAAGTCGCCTGCAAGCCTCCCATACTCGGCACTTTCGGCGTCACGTTGCGACTTCAGTGCCACACAACCTGTTGAGTGATCGGTTAGCTCCTTAAGCTAAGTACCTCAGCTGGCTTTGTTTGCGATGTCCGCTTCCGAACGGGGTCGGAATTGTCGAGAGGCGCGGTGGAAAGGCCAAATTGCGCGTTTGTTGTCTGAAGGGTGCCGTCGATTCAGACCAGGGGGTGGCAACTGTACTAGAAACAATGCATTACAAACCTTCGTAATCTGCCTTCCATCCAACGCTTGGCCGACGTCAACAACGCAACATGGCGCCAGCCAACATCCGGTTCTCATGTGAATGAGATATGATGAGATTCACCAAAGGCCAATCCTACAATATATTTTTTTAATTATTTTATTTACAAAATTATTCTAACCCCCTATAAAAAGCATAACAGCAATTTCAGATTAAAACAACAAATTTGCGAATCTCATGCAGGCAAGAAGAATATGGCGGCGCCTCTTAATGTACACCTTTCACGCCTGTCTCGTCTCTGCTCTCGCCTGAATGAGATTCCTGAAATTGTTGTTTTAATTTGAAATTGCTGTCACGCTCTTTGTAGGGAGTTACAATAATTTTGTAATTAAATTAAATAAATAAATATATTGTAGGATTACCATATTACAGTTTACATATATCGTTCTAGAATACACATCTCATAATTCATCATTTCTGTCGTAATTCACGATTATCGTAAATACGTGTTGAGCAGGTTACCAAAAATGTGAAAACGCTGTATATCTTAAAAATGATGCAAAAATCAATTTCTAAAGTCGAACAGCTATTGGAAAATTAGTGCAAACTTTTTTCCTGTGCTAAGATAAATTTGAAAGAGTATCACAGTGTAACTGTAGCCATGCATGTTTTTCCCTACACGTCGGACTTGTACTTCTCGAACATTGTGTACCCCATGCCAATCATCATGGCGGCTGCCATCCCATAAACTCAAAGCGTAGGTATCGATGCTGGCTGCGCCTAAAACCGTGAATCTGATAGTCCGTTTACCATATATCGTCCTAGTTCAGACGCGCTAGTGGTTTTCGGAGTGATTGCCACACGTTTTGCGGTCCGTATGCACCATATGTCAATTCACTGTGAATAAAGTTGTTAAATGAAGGCGTATCAGAGTTAACAACACGCTAATGACTTAATAAAAAATTTAAAAAAAACACGGAACATAATCCAAAAACTACCCACGTCTCGGTACACGTTAGATAATTTCAGCAACTTATGAGACTGGTGTACGCCGTATACATCATTCACCCCAATCTATAGACTCATGATGCCGTCCTAAGACTTGATACCTACTAGTAATTCCAAATACTAAACTGGCCCGAACGCAGTATGTCGACCGCTTTTAGTTTTGGATTAGACGTTTTTACTTGAATAACGTTGGAAAAAAAATAATTTTCTTTTTTTTTTACTCAAGCTAATTTTTTTTGTGTGGCTTTATGGATTTCGTATTGCTTTCCAAAAACAATATTTCAAAATAGTCTTTCGCCGAATTTCAATCATGTAACAAAACACTCCTCTGCTTCAAGACAGTAACGACAGACGATGACGTAAGAGCTCTCTCAGTTTTTGATTAAACTTCCTCGAAGAGATCCGGCCTTAATTTTAAGAACCGCATTACTCCATCATCCGCAGACTGTTTCATAAGAGAACCTGACACACCACCAAACTTCACTTAATATTTGGCCCTTTCTTTTTTTCTCCCCTGATAAAATTAAGCTGTCCCCATTGCTTAGTCTGCCTACCTGTCCCTATACGCGATGATTGGGATGGCTTCTCAATTAGTTTGGGATTAAAAGCACATTGAGGCTAGTGATACGTAACTGAAGCTCGCGTTGGCATGGGAACAGTGGTTTGAATGCATCTCGTTTCCCCCTTTCGAGATTGACAGGCGCTGACGGGATTTACGTGCTGTCGCGCGATCGCAGGTTGACCGTCACGCGCTGTTTGCGCAAAAATTAAGCCTCCAGATATTTAATTCTGCGTGACGGCCAATTTGCTTGACATGCAAGGCTGCAATCTGCAAATTACACCTGTCGTCTGTTGCTATGGCAACGGACAAATGCATCGGCTGTGATGCTGAATCTGATAGCAGGATTTCAGAGAGGAGTGCTGAATTATATTCTCATTGACAACATTTGATAATAGGTAACTGAACGAAAAAAGCATTAGAGCTTGTATCCCCATGGAATTCAAAGTTGTGAAGTTACGCAAATAAAAAAACGGATTAGAGTTCGGCAGTGGTAATATTGTAATACTTTATTAAGTTCTTCTGGCAGTTCTAAATTCGTGATGAACTTGTTCGTTGTGCAGAAAATACGCCATACACTTGAGTGTCTACGTAAGGAACTAATGATGCTTCCATATTTCATGCTAGCGGAAATAAATAAGGCTCAAAGCGATCTTGAAGCTACTCCTTCGAGGAGCATGCTGCACTGAAAAGCTTTTCTCCAATGCTTCCCTCCTACCAGAAGCGCAGTGCCGTTGCCGATGCCTACTGCCTGGCTTCTACTGTATATGGACTGCTACAACACGCACCACCAACATATTTCCAACTTTTTCATTAATTGCAGAAGATAATTATAAAACCTTTTAGACTTTCAGAAAATCTTCCTTTCTTTTCCCTTCTTGAATTTTTCCATCTAAAATCAACCAAGGATCTTCTTCGTTCCATTAGAAACTTTCCTAATAACAAACTGTCATCTTTAGTCAACTGGTCCATTTCTATGCTGTCACCGAAGAAGATCTTGAACCATCGGGTCGATTAGTCGGAAATCGAACAAAATACCCAAAGGATCGTAGATATCGATCCAATATTAGAATAATGCTGGCCTAAGAACGAAAGGGCGACGCCAACTTTCTACCTATATTAGGGAGGGTAAGCTGCCTGAGGCACGTTTATACACTAACAGTAAACCCATTCCCCCGGTACTGCCAGCCCTAATTTGGGTGCAGAGTTGGACTTACCGTTCGTTTTTGGGTTGGTAGTATCTACTAGTATCTACTGAACGAGTAAATATGTGACGTGGAAGTTGTTGAGAGCGCAGTTAGGCAAAGGCTGCTGAAGAAAAAGTCGGTTTATTGACGCCAGAAATGGCAACTAAATTATTAACGTGCGAAAGGTAAGGCGGGCAGGTAGCTCCACCCTTTGAGGGCGCTTTTACGCAACAACTCGCCTTTGGATTCTCGCAGCTAGAATTTAATCGTGATGGCAAATGAATCGTTGCCATGGTAACAACGCTACCTGGCTTAGCTAAATCCGACATCGTTTAAGGAAATGCTTGCAATCTTGTAATTCGTGCCAGTAAGATAGAGAATTCCCCCTGACGAAACAATTTTCCCAATCGTTTCTAATCTCAAGTACAGACTCGTTTCGTTGCGAGTTGGAAGAGCTAAAACAGCCGCCATGTTGGAATTTCATGTGATTTCTAGCTTCTAGCTGCGAGAATGCAAAAGCGAGTCGTTGCGTAAACGTGCCCTGACACCAAGTGGCGAATTTGTGTAACTGTGACGGTTTCCTGAGTTTGTCAGCAGATGGCGTCGAAGCTCGTCAAGCTGAAGTTTTCTGAGCTTTGCGAAAAGTATCATTTTAAGGACCCTCGCGTACTAAAAGCTAAAGCTAGTCTTGAAACTTCAAGATGGCGTCGATTCTGCCTCTATCGAGTCATAATAATACTGTCAGCATGGATAAGCTGCCTACGGGAAACTGCTTCGACATAATTCGTTACCTGATTGGGAAGGACTGACATGACTAAATCAAATGATCTAATAAGTAACCACCTACGTAGCTTGGTCAAGAAATGAAACTTACCATTGAGGTCGTATTTATGCACTGAACTCGCTTTGTATTCTCAGGGCGCGTTTATCGAGCAAGACCTTCCCGCTCACTGATTGATCGCTATTTGCTAGTCAACCGTTTTTTATTTGCTATTAGTTTCCCGTTTCTACGAAATGAATGCGGTAATAGATAACAAATTCAATGTATTACAAATAACCGTAACGCAGATAAAGAACTAAGCGCAACAGTAATTTTAAACATTGCTACGACGTTGTTGTCATTTCACGCTATTTCCAAAATTTGCTCGTCTCGCTCAAAAAAAAACAGCTTCTAGCTGTGATCAGACGACGGCAAAATAACGAGCTGCTCGCAGCGAGAATCAAAAATCGAACATGGCGTCTATTTTGTGGTTATCGAATCGAAGACAAACCATCGAATGCCGGCATTCAGAAATCAGTCCGTCGTCTTGTACTGCAGTTAAAATTGTTTTATTGGTGTCAAAAATTGACGCTGTTGTGTTGCACTCGTTGCAAGAGGGGAAAATCTGCGTCCGCGTACATACAACTCGAAAGCCACATTCTCCGGTAAAGGCGAGATGCAACTTTTGGCTCCAAACCGTAGTCATTCATACACGGGTGGCGGCAAGGACAGATGCTTGGCGGTTAGAGCTGTCTTGTCGGACAATTTCTCTGTTGCATTGGCGTGAGTGTTAATAATGTTGTCTAAAATGTCAATGTAAAGATGCAGAAAGTAAACCAAATTATTATTAATAACTCGGTGGCGATCCATTGATTTTACAATGCAGACAGACAGATAACACAAGCTCCTTATCGCTGCTGCACGAGGCGTCACTGAAAACATTAATCTGAATATCCCCCTCCCCCCCCCCCCCCCCCGCTAATAAATAGCCGCTCAACAAGTCCACGTTTTATTTCGGCAATGAAGAAAATGAAGACGAGCATGCTCGTTTAGATTCATCCGCACTCTTTGCCTGTGTCAGTTGTTATTATCCCCTGACGTAGACGGAGCCACTGTACGCATCATTCGTCAAGTGCACCCTCATCCGTCCGCTTCTGTTTCCAAGACTACCACAACAACAACCGACGGAACCACTCATCTCGCTCGCTTCCATCTCCTCTCGAGCCACGTTTAGGTTTAAGCCTAACGTCACTTTCGGTTTCTGTCAGCGTCAGCGCGCCGTTCGTTCGTTCAACTTGACTCGAAAGAGCCCGTGTTTGTTCTGCTTTGCAAAATGTTTTCTTTCTAAACATTGGAAGACACGGCCGCCCCCTCATCACCAACAGTTTATCTTTAATTGGTAAGTAATGGATTCTCCCTTGGAGGTGCGTGGGAGGTTGTTGGACGGTTGAATGGATGAACGAATGGATAGCAAAGTTCTAAGGCGGCAGCTCTTGTCTTTTCATGCCTTTGTGGTCTTCACAGTGAAACGGGGAACCGCTAATCCAAACATGGAAACTCGAATAATGTAGCTGGTCTTGTACGTTGTAACCCCATGGTATATGAATAGCGCAGTAGAAGTGCACTCAGAATTAAGGCAATGAAAGCAGAGTTATTTTCGGATGGGTATTTTAGTGCATTTTGGAAGTTTTGTTTGCATTTTTTGTGTTCCATAAACCGCAAATAGAAGTGGACCTAGAATAGAAGCCTGAGGAACACCATTTATTCGTTGGGGCCTAAGAGTTTGGTATTTCGGATGGGTATTTCAGATGGGTGTTTTCGGATGGGTATTTCCGAAAATGGGTATTTTAGTGCATTTTGGAAGTTTTGTTTGCGCTTTTTGTCTTCCATAAACCACAAATAGAAGTGGACCTAGAATAGAAGCCAGGGGAACACCATTTATTCGTTGGGGGCCTAAGAGTTTGGTTTGGTGCAATGTTTTCTGAAACTTATTGGAGCAAAGTCAATTAACTGTGAAACTATTGAATGAAATAAATAAACAACTAAACCACAACGGTCAGGTGATGGGGTTCCTAAAGATTCTGTTTTAGGTTCAATTTTAATTTGTGTTTGTTGGTACCATCCAGATCCAGTTCACGGAGACATAAAGATCACTGAGCAGTTCATGTGGGCAGCCACTCATGAGCAGTACACATTTCCCGTGTTCAAGAAGAAGCCATAGAAGAGTCCAGACGTATAAAATGGAAGTTTTAGAAGTTGTATCCCGTGGCCACACCCGACTAGAAAAACAGTGGGAGATTCCTAGAACCTTCACTGTCTTCTTCTGATCCTCCAAGAACACGTCGCTCAGTTCGTTTGCTTTATTTATAATATTTTCAGTCCTAAAAGATGTAGCTAAGTTTGTTCGAGTTTTCATTAAACCTATTCAAAGGTTCTCCCGAGTTTGTCAACTTTATATTAACGATCCACGAAGGCCCAACCTGTGGCAGTGTTTAATGAAGAACAATGTTATTAAATAATTCATGAGACGTTAAAATACCGGCTCTACAGCAAAATGCGTGGGTGAAGTCCGTAGACGAAATGATAATTTATAATGCAGAAATCGGCAGAAAAATAATGTCGAATGCTAACATGCTCAAGTGGGATTCTTCAAGGTAATTTGAAAGCACTTAATTAAATATGTTCAGTAGTCGATATGGTTATTTACAGTGCTGAAGTCTGCAGATAAGATTAATAATGTCGAATCCTAATGCTCAAGTAGAACTCTTCTAGGTAATTTGAAGCCACTTTATTATATCATGCACTTTACGAAGGAAAGGCAGCAGCATTGTGGGGAAAAAACCGAAGAAATCGGGCACTCTTCAAGAGTGAAATTAATAAATTTTAAATAAAGAGTTTTATTTTCATGAAACAAAACTGCAAATTAGCGTTATGTGGAGGGAAGCCCATATAAGCAAAGCGAATAAGTTGCTTCTAACTTATTTGAACAAATACAGAAAATAAACCTATTTACGTTGCCTTTTGCACTTATATGTCAGACTGCCTGAGCGGGGAATCGAACCCAGGACCTTTGAAACCAAAGGCCGAGGTTCTACTGCTGAGCCATACTGACACGGCCTAGTAGGACCTAGGCCTTTGGTTCCAAAGGTCGTGGGTACGAATACCCGCTCAGGCAGTCTGACATACAAGTCCAAAAGACAATGTAAATAGGTTTGCATCCTTATTTGTTCAACTCTCCTTGAACCGTCGGCTTTCGATCCTGTATAACTTACTTGACATGTTTCTGGTCTCTGGGAGGTATTTCGGTTGAAATAACCAATACTAGTTGTCCCCCAGCGTAACATACGTCGGTCTAGCTGTTTCCCTCTGATTCAACTCGGCTCTAATAGTCAGCATTATTGAAGTAATAGTGTTTGTTTCTAATTGTTAGAGCGCACATCCGTTCTCACTGTCGGCCGCTCGCCCTTTTTCTTTGCTACCGTGGCAAGAATGAGCCTGCTCGCCCTCTTGCTGATTGTTGAAGCTTCGTTTGTTTAATCCTCCCTAACAATGCCTCCATCAAGTCTGCTCCTGAGCGAAATCAAGGACCGCTACCCTTATGTAAGCCTCAGCATGAACTTCCGTGTTAAACGTCAAACTTTGAACTCCTATAGTTTCGCCCAAAATTGACATAGACCAACGAAATTCGGTATTTGGGGTCGTGTCATAACTATTTCACCGCATTACAAATTTTAATGACAACAATTGAACCGTTCGGCGTCCACAGCATGGTCATTTCTTGTTGTTGTTGTTGTTGTTGTTGTTGTTGTTGTTGTTGGGACTCTTTGCTCTGACCTGGAGATCGAACCACTGAACCGACTTTCAAGTTCTATAGCTTAAAACGTAGGTATGGACAAGGCCTAGGGCCTTTCGCAGGCTATTTTAATGCAACTACAATATTCTTGACACGGAAAGCCAAATGGGCTAGAACTTTTGCTCTCACCTAGAGACCAAACCAATGAACCGATTTTCAATTTGTATAGCTTAAAATGTAGGTATTAACACCGATCAGGGCCTTTTGAACCCGATTTTGATGTGACTGCTGTATTTTAGTCGGCAGAGCAATTATTATTGCAGAGCACTGGGCAAAAATCATTAATGTACTCTTTGCCCTCACTTAGAGGTCGAACCACTGAACCGATTTTAGAGTTCTATAGCTTAAAACGTAGGTATGGACAAAGCCTAGGGTCTTTCGCATGCTATTTTAATGTGACTACAATATTGTTGACACGGAAAGCCAAACAGGCTAGAAACTTTGCTCTTACCAAGAGATCGAACCAATGAACCGATTTTCAATTTGTATAGCTTAAAATGTAGGTATTAACACCGACCAGGGCCTTTTGAACACGATTTTGATGTAACTGCAGTATTCTCGTCGGCAGAGCAATTATTATAGTAGAGCACTGGGCAAAAATCATTAATGTTGCTGTTGGGACTCTTTGCCCTCACCTGGAGATGGAACCACTGAACCGATTTTCAAGTTCTATAGCTTAAAACGTAGGTACGGACAAGGCCTAGGGTCTTTCGCATGCTATTTTAATGTAACTACAATATTCTTGACACGGAAAGCCAAATGGGCTAGAAATTCTCCCCTTACTTAGAGATCGAACCAATGAACCGATTTTCAAGTTCTATAGCTTAAAACGTAGGTATGGACAAGGCCT
>JAHWFP010003806.1:0-29320 GCA_023313725.1 Lithobius niger
TGTATTTTTATTTTCTGGCATAATATGGTTGTGGACTGGTGGACAATAGCTGATACAGGTATGGACTACGATACAATCAATCCATTAGAAAGACATTCTGGGAGATCTTTGAAGTTTCAGTTTTAATACTGTTCGCGTATTCCTGTCTTGTCAAGAGGGTTCCAAAGATTGATTGTTGGGATTAAAAAAAAACTTTTTTGAACATCTTGGTGCAGAAAAGGCTGGTTTAATTTGAAGTGTCACCTTCGGCAATTAGCCATGGTGCATTGAAAAAATGTGTCTTTTATCTGAACGAACCTTTGTAGGTATCCATAATTTATGGGACAAGTTGGCAAGTATGGGGCAAGTTGGCAAGACTATCACGTATGCCAGAGGTCCTGGGGTTGAGCTTAAACTCGCCCTCCCGCACCATTTTCAGGGCAAGTCGGTCTCCTCCTGTTTAAATGTGTAGAGAAGATGCCCAGATCGGACCAATTTTAGTTGGCGATATTTGAAATAATTACGATTGTTCTGTCTTTGCTAATTGGTTAGGCAAATAGACTGAAAAAAAAAGATTCTGTGATTCTCAACTACAACAGTACGGCCACGGTCACGAGCCACGGCTGTTTACCATGATGTCATCATGACTTAGCCACTCATGACTGAGAACAGCGGATCTTTGTATCTTTGGCCGTTTGAATGGACTGGCTCAGACACGTGATACGCGCGTCACAGCAAACAGCCTTGGCACGTGGTATAGGAAAATTAATTTTTTTAAGAAAAGCTATGTAATAACAAAATAGATGTGATAATGTTTTGCTTGTTAATCAAAACAAGGGACCCAATTTTGTGAACTTTCCCAAAAAGAGTATTCAATTGTCATAATTCACCCTTTTAAGTATGTCATGGTAAGCTTGATCGTGGTAAACCCGTGAGTACCATGGGCTAACAAGAAGACCTTGCTTCCGTAAAATGAGTGTAATTGCGGACACGTTTTCGAATAATGGCCATCTTTGTGAGGAAATAACTCAGTTTGCCTGTGACGAGGATTGTGATGTATCGGTGTCTTCATCTCTGTCATAGAGACTTCAGTTTGTATGTTATCTTCAGACGATGCCACAGCGCCTACACTCTGCAGTTGGCGAATCTGATGTATTTGATCAATTGAGTCTTCCTGGAAGGTAATATTTTCAAGTCCCATGCAATTTTGCATCATGAAGAAAGCACGTCAAAATTATGAAATTAATTAATTGATGCTTAATTGAAGTTTCTCCAACCTGCTGTCAACACCTATGATTGAGACGCTACATCAGCATAGCTAATGCAGAAGAAGGTCTTGCCTACTAACGAAAACGAGAAGTGAAAACCCGTTACAAAGTGAGGATCGACGGCATGAAGCAGCTGAAGCCCTGAACAAATTGTGCTTCTTTTCGGAGAGGAACTACCCACAGATACTCTTTACTGTCAATTCGTCTACTTTCATTTTAATATTGTCCTTTTTTTTCAGTTTGCCATCTAGCGTATCCTCGTTCATCCCTTGTGGCCCGGTACACGTTGACTTTAATGGTGCGTAGCGTCGGTTGCTCGTAGTTTATCGTGGGAATGTTCTGTCCCTTGACTCGTATAACTTGAAGTTAGGGCGGAGCATCGGGAATTGGTTGGGGACGACAGGTCTCGATTTGTTGCCGACCTTCTGTCTGCTTTGCTCTTGCCCCAATTGGGCTCTTTATAGACTGAGCAGACGGCAGCAGCCAATTGCAGCAAAACGATGGTATGAGGTCCTATCCTCCTGTAAAAAAAAAGAAGAAAAGTGTTAGGTGTAGCCATGTCCTTAAAGCTGAAAGGCAGCAAAAGTGACTTGTACGGGAATACGCCCCAACGTTAGACTGTACTAAACGGGACGGAAAGCCAATCGGCTCAGAAAGTTAAGTAAATACGGATGCAAACCTATTTACGATGCCTTTTGGACATAAATGTCAGACTGCCAGAGCGGGGAATCGAGCCATAATGACACAGCCACTGCCAGAGCAGGGAATCGAACCCACGACCTTCGAAACCAAAGACCGAGGTCCTATTGCTGAGCCAACGTGGACCTCGGCGATAGGACCTAGGCCTTTGGTTTCAAAGGTCGTGGGTTCGATTCCCCACTCAGTCTGACATTTAAGTCCAAAAGGCTACGTAAATGGACTTGCACCTGTATTTATTGAGTCTGTACTAACACAACAAAACTTAGTGATACGATAATAACGAACACACAGTGTCAATAATGCTTCCTTAGGCCTTCCTTATGCGTTTTGGGGTTTTCGTGGCCATAGCACTTTGAAAGTCGTAGTGTCATTGAGGCAATGGATTACGACCCTGCGATGTGGTTAGAACACAGCCATCCGTACAGAAGTTGCTACGAAGTGTAAAAAGGCCACTTTCTTTCAGACTGCTACTGCAATTAGAACAGGTTCATTAACTGTCATTGGTTCTCTTATATTTTCCTTCTTTTTCATTTTGCCTGACTTTTTTCTCTGTAGCTCTTAAGCCAAATCTTCTACAAATATTTTCTGTGGCTCTTCAGCAGCATCTTCTGCGTTGTTTTCTAAGGTTTTTCAGCCACATGTTCTGCTTCAGTTTCTGAGGCTCCTCAGCAGCATCTTCTGCGTTGTTTTCTGTGGCTCTTCAAGCATCTTCTGCGTTGTTTTCTGTGGCTCTTCAGTAGCATCTTGTGCGTTTTTCTGTGGCTCTTCAGTAGCATCTTGTGCGTTGTTTTCTGTGGCTTTTCAGTAGCATCTTGTGCGTTGTTTTCTGTGGCTCTTCAGTAGCATCTTTTGCATTGTTTTCTGTAGTTCTTCAGTAGCATCTTCTGCGTTGTTTTCTGTGGCTCTTCAGTAGCATCTTCTGCGTTGTTTTCTGTGGCTCTTCAGTAGCATCTTCTGCGTTGTTTTCTGTGGCTCTTCAGTAGCATCTTCTGCTTAGTTTTCTGTGACTTTTCAGCCACATATTTTGCTTCATTTTCTGTGGCTTTTTAGCAGCATTGTAGATTTAGAACTGAGTTATGCTAAGTCTCTCGTCAGTTAATTCTGGACCATCACGCGTTACTTGCCAAAGCACCTTGCTATCCGGGTCTTGTTTCTCAGTTTGTTTTCGCTCGTAAACCATAAGAATATCTATTGCATTATAAAATTTCTTTTATGGTAACCATGAGCTCGCCACGCCAGCAACAATGTATAGCATAGCGATCTGTTAACAATTCCTTGCCATCCCCACTCCAAAACTGCCATTCCATCCCCGGCTACTGAATTTTATTCTAAATGTATATTCTAAATTTCTCTCCCAGCTATCCTCCAAAAAGGCCCGATTTCAGTCATCAATCGCCCCATCATCTTTCAGGTTATTCCCTCGTATTTTAGGATATACACGCGATTTTTTTAAGGCGTTGACAACAAAAAAGTTGACAACAAATGCTTGCCTGCCACGCTGGCAGCCCGGGTTCGATTCCCGGCCGATGCACCAAAAACTGCAGGGACAGGTCAGTAATGTCGGGCGGAATTAACTTATGAGATGGGTTGGGGTGAAGGATGGCTCAGTGATGGAATGTAATTACTACTGAAACAGGAATTGCCATTGATGTTAATTTAATGGTTCAGTTCTAAGATGTTTGGGCTCGCCTGCCATGACATTATCCCTGCCAATAATTATTCTAATGCGATGAGGGTGATTGTAGTGAAAGGTTTGGGGCCATGAATGGTTAAATTTGGGCAGTTGGAGGACTAATGGTGGACAATTTCTAGTATATTTCGAAAGAGGACTTACTTGGTTACAGGAAAAGAACAGAATGAGGGTTGGGGATTTTACTGTATTGTTACCCTAGCACTGAGCTATTACATTGTTGGCTAGGCATTGCACCATTTTACAATCTTATGTTATGAGGTACACAAGTTTTATATTGTTGTTAACAATTGTTCATGACAATACAGTGTACAGAGAGTTGTTGGAGGAAAAAGGCAAACTGAGAAAGAGGTCTGGTAGGCAAGGTCGATTGAGTCAAAGTAGCATAAGACCACAGTGAGTGCAACGTCCAGCAGGGCTGACGAGTGTCAGGTCACCATGGTAGATCAATCCCTACAGAATGCAGCAGGATATATATGCTTTTGAACTTCTGGGGAACTAGCAAATTAGTAGGGGGGTCAAGGATCACACAAAAATCCATTAGAAAAAAAAAAGATATGTATTGTTTGTGGCATGGCGCAGCTTTTTTTCTCTCACGCATTAAAACTTTAAAAAGGAGACCTCTCGCACGTATAACTCGTACCCATTCCAAATTCATTTAACTTTATACGTTGTTAGGTAATGTAGTAAGGGCTGTTTACAGCCGAAAAACAAATTTTACTCGCTTGTCCAATTAGCACCCATCGTATCACTTACAGTTAAGAGGCAGGGAGGATGTTGTTTTTGAGCCCAATGTCTGGGAAAAAAGACGGTAAAAGATACGAGATACCTTCTGTTGCTTTAATCCTCAAGTGACATAACAAAAAAAAAAAAACAAAAATGAATCGATATTGTTTTTTTGCAGTCTTGTTTTTTGTCGTTTTCGTCGTAGGAAATTTCCACGTTTGCTAACAAGTGGCTTCGTTCCCTGATGCGAAAGCAACGGCTTAAGCATTAAAAAAAAAAAAAAAAAAAAAGAATGTTTATTTTTCTTTGCACGTTGGATGTGTAAATAAATTTGAAAGCGTGGCACAAAGACGTGTTTGGATTAAAAGTACTGTCTCGGACGAGTGGGAATTTAAGGTGTGCTCTTTTAGTAAACGACAACAACACGCCACCTAAATTAATTAGACAACCTGAGAAGGTTTATTGCTTGTCTCAACCTGTTTATTTATCTCTTTCCTAAAACGTCTTCTAACAAATATATTTTAACTAGACGTGGTGAAGCCGGGAAGTACGTATCATATCAAAAACCAAAACTGGTAAAAGGGGCCGCCAAGTTCCGAATGATTCGGCCCTTCAAATGAGTTATATGAACACACCAAAACATTCGCCAAGTGTTGGCTGCCCTTCTTAAAAAACCATAAGTCAGTCAATTGGCAAACAAACAAAAAAATAAACTTACACTGGAAGGTCTTAAAGCCATATTCCAGAAATCCACTCAAATGTGAGTGTGAAAGGGCAAATGTGAGTGCAAACACTAAAGACGGGAAAGCCAAAGGGTCACAAGAAATAACTAAATACAGATGCAAACCTATTTACGTTGCCTTTTGGACTTATACGTCAGACTGCCTGAGCGGGTAATCGAACCCAGCACCTTTGAAACCAAAGGCCAAGGTCCTACCGCTGAGCCATAAGTGCTGCCTATGGACGTTTCCTTTTAGGCCGTGTCAGTATGGCTCAGCAGTAGGATCTTGGCCTTTGGTTTCAAAGATCCTGGGTTCGATTCCCCTCTCAGGCAGTCTGACATATAAGTCCAAAAGGCAACGTAAATAGGTTTGCATCTGTATTTAGTTGCAAACACTAAGGTAAGGGTTAACAATTTTAGTGCCGCCATAAAAGCGAGTGTGAGTGTCCTAACGTTTGAGGGTATTTCTATAGATGCGTTTTGACCCTTACGCTCACCTTTAGCCCCACTTACACTTGAGCAGGCTTCTGGAATACGCCTGTTAAACTTTGTTGCTGACAATCTGTTCTCTACAGGACGTTTAAGATTTTGCGTTACAGGCTCCTCTTTGTTTTACAGGCGTAGAAGTCCACTCAAGTGTGAGTGGGGCTAAAGATGAGTGTAAGGGTCAAAACGCATCTACAAAGAAATACCCTCAGATGTTAGGACACTCACATTCGCTTTTGTGACTATACTAAAATTGTTGACCCTCACCTTAGAGATGTTTGCATCTCACACTCATACTTTAGTAGATTTCTGGAATACGGCTGTTATGGTGGGGATATCCGGTTGAGGTCTAAACCAGCCCTGGAGTAGCTTAACCCAGGATGTAACTAACCATCGACCTGGGAGTTAGTGGACTGGAGAAAAAAGTTGGTGATATCCATGTTGGACTAAGCGGGGGTTTTGTTAGCTCTTTACTCCTTCGACCTCGACCCTCGTGGATGGGTATCGCCACTTTTTACATGTCGGGCTAACTACTGAGTATTAAGTTAATCCTCGACCTTCAGGCTAAATTTTGTTTAGCCCCCAACTTATTTCGTTATTACCGAGCGTAACCCAAGGATTAAGTTTAAACTTCAACTGGATATCCCCACCGTTAGTCTTCTGTACAGCTGTACCGGCTGAGAAGACTATTGCGACGACTTTGTCCATCCGTTCGTCCGTGACTTTTTTGTTTTAATTTCGGAAAGATACAGTGAAGATAAAGACGATACGGTCTTCAGTTAGTTTCAGTGACCAAAATTTATTTTTAAAAAACATAGCAAATTAAAACATTGTTGATTCCTTATAGCTAACAGGCTTTCTCGACGCAACTCAATGAAATAACATTTAATAGTCGCATGTAAACCCTAAGGTTAACACGCCACCGTTAAAAACAAACGGGATGTCATAAAATAGTTGCTGGCGGAGACACACAAGTACCCAGGATAAAAAAAAAAGGCGTAATTTACAGAGTGAAAAAGCTGTTCAGAAATTAAAATTTCCTCATTTGTTGGTAGTGCAGTGAACATTTGTTAAATCCTGAAATTATGCATTTGCGTCATGGCAATACCTCCAATCTTTGGTAATGTGCTCCAATTATTAATAACAAAGTTACATCACTTCTTTTTTGTCGTTAGGTTTTGTGTTCAATTTATAAGAATCGAGAGAGTAAAGCTTTTGTTCAGACAAGCTATTGAAGCGAAGAGCACTATCTTCTTGCAACAGCGCTCCATGTAGTTAGCAAAACTCAAAGCCAGACTCAGTTTTACACTTCTATGTGCTGGACTTATAATTGACGCAGGTCCGTATTTAACGCCGGGTGTTTCTTCTCTCGTAACTTGTTAAACGTCGGGCTCCTTTATTTGAGCATTCCGGCGCTAAAGATACATGACCCCGCTTATAGGTTGGGGAAACTACCTTATGGATTAGGGTGATATTTGCTGTGGGGCTGAAGCAACCATACATGCTAAATCCACCAATGTATCTGGCATCCAGAATACAAAATTTTCTGTTCGGAACGTAAAATTGTCTGATGAAAAGTATATTTTTAAGTTCCAAGTGTATAAAAGATTCGCGATTTGCTGGATTTTGTCTGATGCCGGCAATTTCGTTGGGTAACTTAGATACTGGGACATTGTAGACTTTTGCATGTATGGAATCAGTTAACAATTACTATGTACAGGGTGTTCCACAAAAAAACTGACGACTCAACATTTTCTAACTTTTCTACTTAGCACCCCTCAGAACCAGGACAGGACAGAAATCTTCCCGTTTCATTAGATTTGATTTCTGTCCTCTCCTGGTTCTGAGGGGTGCTAACTAGAAAATTGGACTTAGAAACTGTTGGCTCGTCATACTTCGTGGACCACCCTGTATACAGTACGTTTGTTCAGCCATCAGCAATTGGGCATCAGCAAAGATGAAACCAGAAGGTACTCGTCATTAAGCCTGCATGTGGCTTTCGGTATAAAACTACGTTACCATCTTTTCTGGAGACTTTGTTACCGACTTTCTGGGCAATATTTGATGTTAATTGACTTCAAAAGCGTAAATGCCCGGTCTTTTTTCGCATCAGTCTTTGTTGAGGCATCCTGGGGGTTTAGGCTACTGGAAATGAATCTTAAAAGGGGAAACTTATTTCAACATCTTGGAACGCTTGTAATCGAAGAATGCGTGGATGACCGGAAGGATTTTCGGATAAGGATCGACGGAAGGATATTAAGAGAGGGATGGTCACCACTGCGATGGATTGTGGGTGCTGGGAATTAGGTTAAGGTTGTAGGTACAAGATTCGATCACATGGCATAATGATGGAAGTAAAGAATCATTAGCCGACAGGGGGGGGGGGGGTTTAGTTATTGAATGATGGTATTTAATGCTCCCCTGACTAACGCGAAGGGGTTGACCGGCTCTTTGATTGCCAAGTGAGGTTTAGCTTAGGGCCAAATTGGGCATAAGTGTTCTTTCAGGGCCTAAGTAGGCATAAGTGAACTTTCAGGGCCAAAGTAGGCATAACTGAACTTTTATGGCCAAAGAAGGCATAAGGGAAGTTTAATGCTCGCCTGACTAACACAAAGGGGTTGCCCGATTCTTTACGACGGGGGTCTCCAAACTACGGCCCGCGGGCCAGATGCAGCCCGCGAAGCAGTTTTATCCGGCCCTTGCTGTATTTTCACTAAGTGTGATTTTTCAGTTGTTTAGCTTTTGAGGGAATATTTTCTTTTATCCTGAATAAAGCGAAGGTTACTTTTTCGAAACAAATAAGGAAGATCTCAACTTCGTTCAGGGCGGCTGATGAGCATCTGCATACCCTACTTCATATATTGGAGTTTCCACTTTCAAATCTCAACATCGTTAAATTGTCAGGAGAGAAGTAAGCCCAGGTTCCAGCAGTGGTGCCTGGAGGATGAGGGGGTTTATTGAAGAGCAATTGTAACTTTGGGAAGGGTGTGAAAAAAATACTGTTATCTTAATTTACAAAAACACAACATGACCAGTGTTTGATATTGGTCACTCCTCACTAACCTGGGGAAGGGGGGAGGGAGGGTGATGGTCACAATAAAACCCTATAAAGGTCCATATGAGAAAAAATTCGTCCCGTGATAGATAGCAACCGTGCTATGTGGTCCTTAGTTTGAAATGTTTGGGGACGCCTGCTTGACGAAATGAGGGTTAGGAAGGGCCCAAAGTAGGCATAAGTGAACTTTAAGGGCCAAAGTGGACTTGATGAGCGTTCGGACAAAAGCAGGCTTAGTGAAATTGGGGACTTAGAATTAGGCTTGGTTCTAGTTACGTTAGGCCAAAAACAATAGGATTTGGGAGGGAAACTGGGAGGAAGAGCTTTTTAGGCTGAAGTCCACAATGGAATGACGACTTGATGGGGAGCTTGGCTCAGGTCGGTTTGAGTACAACAGTGGTGTGACACTTGATATCTTGATATCTTCATATTCCCAACATTACTATATCTCACTGTTAAACTCGTAATTGATTGTGACAGACTAGCCTAACATATTACAGTGCTTCTCGGCTGATGGTAAAATCTTACCATTAAACTGAAGGAGTCTTACGAAGTCCAGTTGCTGGTGATGTCACAGTCCTGAGGTTATCTTTAGTTGCAGATTGAGCCAGAATATCGGCAAAGTTGGGAAATATCACTACACCAAACCAAACTATAAACCGAAAACCGGTGTAGTTACCTTTAGTACGTAAGCTTTACTGACTATGCATTATATTATATTATTATATACATTCTATAATAGTTCTATTATATGGATATGGAACTATTTTTCTGCTGTTGCCGCCAAACTTGATCTAACCCAAAAAAAAATCCTTCAAAACCGACGTGGACCGAACTGTTACGAATGCCACTTTGATTTGCGTTGGAAAGACCGGAAAGGTTTCTACTATGAAGGAAAACCTAGATTGGGTGTTTTAGGGTGACTTAGTCAATCTCACATGTAACAAACAACCTTCAATGCTTAGAACTCGGGGTCCGATTTTCCGTGTCGCTAAGTAGGGAAGACTCGCTAACGCTGCACAATTATCGTGTTTTTCCAGGAACAAACCTTCAAATGTGGTGGGGGGGGGGAGGGGACGAGAGGAAGGGGGGGGGACAAGGGAAAAATCGATAGCTGGTGAAACATGAACACATTGAATCTCAAGTGGATTCAGGGGAAGGGGAAATCAGGAAAGAATTTTTTTTAAGTCATTTTTTTTTGGGGGGGGGGGTTTGTCGATTTCATCTTCCACAGTTGCATCACGGGAAGTTCAAATGCATGACTCGATTAAAAAAAAAAAAGCTAAGATTGGTGGTTTTTTTTGGTACATTTATGCAGTTTGATTCAATTTAATCTCAAAAGTTCAAAATTGATAATATTCATGTTTTTGCTGTAGTTTTTAAACTATACCCTGTTTCTCAAGTCGAATTAATGCGGTTGTGGCCGAAAAACGGGGGTAGCTGATTTATGTCAGCGACATCTCCTCAAAAACCGGACACATTTGTTCAATTCTGATCCGACGAAACTCAAGTATGTGGGTGGGACAGTTGCAGCGTAAAATACCAAAACACTAGGGCTTTCACAGATTTTGTAATTAGAAAAAGCAAAGTGGTACCCCACAATGAGGTCTGTCAACGCAAAACCGTCGTCCATAGTACACACAGTGTTGTGAAGTCACTGTTACACGTGTGATTTTCGAAAATTTTAGCGTAAAATGGCAGTGGCGGTTATGAAAAAAGGCGGCGAAATATGGGTCAAGGGTCGGTTAGAGGCTAGACTTTCTGAGAAAAACTTCGGGATCGTTCGGGTTTGGAGACGAAACTGCGTTGTACGTATGGCAGGCGGCCGGGAGAAATAAACTGCGCCAACTACAGGGGAATAATCTACATATACTTCGTTTTGTCGGAGTACAGTAGAGAAAGTGAAAGAAGTACATCTAGCAAAGGTATGTCGTATGGATGAACAATTTTTGGTATTAAAAAAAAACACGATTTGAAAAGCGCAACTCAAGAATGAATAAGTCGGTGAACAGTAGTAGCAGCGTTAGTTTAGCCTTAAATGTCGCTGAATTGCGTGTAAGGCTGGCGTGCGTGGAGGGGGGGGGGGGGGTTTTTTTTTGTCTTTTTTTTTTAAACTTGATTGTTCAAATATAAAACTGGATTTGCAGTAAAACCCCAGCATATAACAAAACCTAAGCAGCAAAGCTTAAACAAAAGCTAGCTGCATGAAATTGTGGTGTGACATTTTTGTGTTATTTTATCGTCGGCTTCACAAAAAAGAGTAAATAAATACATGTAAAGTAATCAGCCTTACGTATCCTCAGTGCAGTACGATCCCCATCTCTCCCCACCCCTCCTAATTTAATGCTGGATTTACTGCAAAGTAAGGTGTTCGCTGATTTAAAAAGCGTTAAAGCCTGACGGAAAAGAACGAAGAGGACGGGAAGCTGTACAGCAACGAAACTTTCAGGTTTTTTTTTTAACAAAAATAATAGCGCCAGATGAGAAATCCTTATCTGGGCGTTTCTGACGTGATCGCTCATTTGCCGTATCTCAGTAGCAAAAGTTAGGAGACGGGTTTTTTTTTTTTATATGTGATGGGCAAAATGTATACGTTTCAGTGCACCACGCATTCCGAATGTATAGTAGTGTCCTGTGTTTATGCTGCCTTTCCAACTGCACACGTCAATCGCATATTAATTCTCTATCCTCCTTCAGCATTTCTGTACCAAACAACACGTCGAATTACTGACGCAGTATTGGTGCATCCTTGTTTTTTAATGGCTCTCCTTGAACATCTATACTCAAACTGGACCTGAACCCACCTTGGGTTTCTCCTCTTCTTTTATACCGACAAAGCGTTGAATAATGTTTAAGCAGGTATAGGCATGCATTGTTTCACAGTTTGTAGCTTAATACCATCGGTAAGCTTTGCTTATAGCTTCTCAAAGTTATTCCATTACTAGGGTCATGCCCGTTAGCGGTCGTAGATATCTCCCGACTGCTTCGTAATAGAATAGTTTCACGATGTCATCATAATGCTTACTGAAGGATGTAAGACTATACAACGTCAACATACTATTACATTTATAAAAAAGCCTTTATCCTTCAGTAAGTTTTACTAATGTCTGCGTGGAGTTAATTCGAATTTAGAATTGCCCTGTTGATTGACAGGATCTTTTCCCACTGCTTCAAGGACAGATTGACTCCTCAGTGCCTTCAAAAGTGCTTACTGAAGGGTGTTGGCTATAATAGGCCTTTGCAAATTGCAGGTCTGCATTAATGCACAGTTTGTAAGCCAATACCCATCAGTAAGCTTTTTTATATGGATTCACATAGCACTCCTGGACCACTTCCTGCTTAGTAAATAGTAATCCCCATACGTAATTCAGGTTCAGAATAATGTTCAGCAAGTATCAGAAAGCTTATTGAAGTGTGTAGGCCTGCAAACTCCGAAACCTTTTAATAGGCCTATATGAAAACCTACATTTTTTAAATAGGCCTACTATATGGACACGACACTGTATGTTTAGATATGGCTATACCTCCATTTTTTTGTGTCTTCGCGATATTGTGTAGGCAATATCGTATCAACGTCCAACATCGATTTGCATGTATACTTTTCTTTTGAATTTAATTCCGAGTATTTCTTTCGTTTGCATTTTTTTCTGTAGATCAACATCTCCAAAAGAGCAGAGACCGATTGTAAACCCGAAGACTACGTAAGTCGAAAAATATTCCATTTTTATACTTCACGTTTACCAAACACTATTTCACGAGTTTTGAGAGGATAGCAAACCATATGGTGGCATTAACTGAGAAAAATTAAGCTTCAGGCACACAGGGTTCATGATACACATCAGGCGATGTGTGTTGTAATATCTGTCACCACATGTGTTTTGATAGCCATTTCTTGACATACTTACACATTGGACTAACAATTCTGTTCGAGATGGACACGTCACCTACCTTCACCGCCATACTCAGCCCGTGCTCCCGATACTGTTAGGAGACTGGCAGCGCAACCGTTCGTCATGGGAGATCGAAACTTTTTCCGAAGGTTTCCCCGGTTTTCCCGTTTAATTCTCGTCACTCACGTGACAAGAATGAGGTGGTCTATGGTGACACGCCACTGACAAATTTTGCGGTGGCGCTGCTATCGCAGCTGTAGAAGATCTGAACACATTCGAGCTTACAAGTAGCCGTACGTGAATCGTCCGTCCCGAAGAGTTGTTAGTCCAAGAATACACCATGGTATTTAAAGTTCAATTATCGTATTTCGTCTTTTATAAAAGAAAATAAGTCCTGTATAAATTCTAAACAGAATATAAAACAATAAAACCATTAAATGGGAACAGAAAGTTTTTTTCTCAAATCAAAGACCCTTATCAAAATAGTTAACATCACCATTTATTAAATTAGAGCGAAATAAATGCAAAGTATTTAGGAATTCCGTCTTTCACTGTACTAAAATAGTAATAATTTAAGTAATTTTTTCCTATGAATTTAAGTACAAGTTGCTTTATTGAGTTACTGTAAGTTAATCACATACTGTCTTAATACAGCTTCTAACTGCAGATACCAGTTATTTTACTAGGAAAAGGGAATTTTTTGTTCCTTATAGCAGAATGATCTTTAACATGCCCCACAAGCTAAGTATTGTATACCTGGCCTGTAGGGGCCTAATAGCCTAATGTTTCACACAAGTTGCATTTTTTTTTACGTTAATTACATTTAAAACAATGTAAAACAATAAAACTGATCGCCAAGGCCCCGAATGGCAGGACCAGTTGACATTTCCATTTCTATAAAAGGCACATCTGCGGAAGTGTCTCTTTCAAATGAGCTAAGAATCAACTTTCTAGGACAAATAGTTTAGTCTGTAGAGACCATTGTATAAACGTGTCCAAATAAGTCCAATTATGGAAAATGTTAGCACTGGAACTGTGTGTGTAAAGCAGAGAAGCCAAAAGTGCACAATGTCAATACCACCCGACGTTTCGAGCTGACTCCAGCTCGTTTTCAAAGGAACAAAATTGTAAGTGTATGTTTTGTTCCCTTGATAATGATCTGGAACTGTTTTAAATGTAATTAATGTAAAAATAAAACGCCACTTGTGTGAAATACTAGGCTGTTTGGCTCCTACAGGGCAGGTATACAATATGTAGCATGTGGGGCATGTTAAAGATCATTCGGATGTAAGGAACAAAAATTTGCCTGTTCGCAGTAAAATAACTTGCATCCGCAGTTGGAAGCTGTGTTAAGACAGTATGTGATTAACTCACAGTAACTCAATAAAGTGCACAATATCACAAAAATGCACAATATCAACACTACCCGACGTTTCGAGCTGACTCCAGCTCACTATCAAGGGAATAAAATTTTAAGTATGTTTTTTTTTCCCCTTTGATAATGAGCTGGAATCAGCTTGAAACGTCTTGTAGTGTTAATATTGTGCACTTTTGGCTTCTCGGCTCTACACAAATAAGTCCATCACAATGACTACATTAATTTTGACTTTAGGAGTTTTAACCAAGTGGTTCATTTTCTTGTTTTTTCTTCTTGTTTTCTTGTTTGTTTTTTTCTTTGTTTTCTTGTTTTTTTTCTTCTTGTGTTTTGGAACTATCAGATCCTTGATGTATAGCGTATGTATATCAGTATATCCAATATTTTCGTTATTAGGAAGGTATCACTACATTTTCGAACCCTGAAGCCACATAGCTAGAATGCTCAAACTTGGTCGATTTTTGACCAAATCTAATAGTTGTTAGGCAGAACGGAAAATCGTAGACATAACTGCATTGCGCACTAAATGTTGAACTTAAGCTTGAACGCATGATACAAAAAAATGTGATGTAAGACCACCTTGTAAGGTAATTCTACATCAAAACGAAAAGCACTGCAATAACGTTGACACTTTACCTTCTCATTAAGAAAACACTGCCCACAGAATTTTATATAGTGGGGGGGGGGGGTTGTATAGTGGGGTAGAAAAGCCTAGACTTCTGCATTATAGGGAGGAAAGCACCAAATTTGGCATAGACGCTAATTTAGGTATATACTGATGAATCTGAATTATTATAAAAGGGATTATACTGCAGGTGTAAACAGTCGTGCAGTAATCGATTGGCATTCATCGTTACTGTTACTGAAACAGGGTCGAAGAATACCTTACTCAGGATTCCTTGAAAAGCCTTAAATTTCAAAATCGAAGATTAAAGGCTTTCAGTTGCCCACCCTTCGGACGTTCAGACGTAGGCTCGACGAGCTGAACCTAAGATCAAGTCTGAGGAGACCATAATTTTGTCTGCCCACACTACCTCCATTCCTTTAATGAACTGGGATCGGCTTCAGAGACCTAGGAGCGCACTAAACAAGCGGCTACAGCGACTGCCTAGTCGCACCGGTCTTCTGTACAGTTCCTCCACTTCCAATGTTGAGGCGCACACCACTATCATGCACTACAACAGCTATCTGTATTATACTAATCTAAAAGTACTAGCCATTACAAATGCCGGTTAAAAATGTGTTAGCTTTTAGGCCTAATTTTAACCAGCAGTTTTAATTTAACCAGCAGTTTTAATTTCGTAAGTAGCAGCTAGCGGAGATATGGATTGTAAGCCTATTCATTTTTGCAACACGGAGCGCCTTCAGGCACACAGTTAAACGTAACGCTCAACGTGGCCTTAGTGGTAGTAGGGAAGTGACGAGCGAGACGTTGTTGATGAAGCCAACAGCGATTGAGAGACGTTGCCATGGTAACATGATTTTAGGCCAAATTTTCATTTTTTTATGCTTAATTTAAAAAATGCAGTTTTAATTTCGTAAGTAGTAGATAGGCCTAATGGAGAATTTGGTTCGACGGTAAGCCTATTCATTCATGCAACAATGCGACGAGACTATTTTAAACGAAGCTAAAATCCATTTGTTTTTATTGAGGATTTTAATTTAGGATTTTAATTCAGGATTTTAATTCGACGATCAAATGTTATTATTTAATTTAGTTACATCGAAGAAGTTTATTAGCTGTGAGGAAGTAAACGGTGGTTTAATTTGCCATGTTCAGTAACTAACTTCTCATACTGAATCTAACGTTGTAAATAATGGTCGTCAATATCTGGTACCGTTGCGAAGTTGAAAAAACCACTGACGGACGGACGGGCAAAGTCGTTGCAATAGTCTTCTCAGCCGGTACGGCTGTACAGAAGACTAAAATCTACATTTGTATGCAATCCAAACTATTTTAACACACTCAACCTTCCAATTCCTCTTACATAAAAATCCTCGCATATTTTACATCCTTTGATTTTAATTACAACATACTTCAGTGACTAAGTCTTTAATTTGCACTGAAATTGAGTGCAGCTGCTCTTCATCTGACATAAATCTTTAATTACTTTGTCGTTGAAATGATACGTACACAATTTAAAAGCCAACTCCCGGTAGGTATAATGGGACCACAAGACATCTAGACATCAAAGTGCATATTGATGCCTTGTGGTCCCATTACCAACCAGGAGGTGACTTTTAAATTGTCTTGACACAAATCTTCACTTATTTTAAAGATGAAAATGTTCTGTACACATGAAAAATGCGTACCTTCTTGGTTCATTACTAAACGAGATAAAGCAGTGCAGCCTTGATCAGACTTTGTTACTGGAAACTTGTTTGCTAACTACAGTCTTGCCAGAGAAATCAATTTATGCATTCAGATCTGATTTATTGGCATATCCTCAAATTTGAGAACCAGTAGGCAGTGCACAAGTCTACCAAGTTGTCAGACGCGAAAAACTCTTTAAAAAACTGGTCTCCGTGACACTCACAATGCTTCAAAAAATCCTTTTAGGGTCACCATCGCCCGTTGGCTGGTGCGAGAGCGACCATTTCTTGATGCCGTTCTACCTGCATCGGCCACAGGGCACATAAGAATTTTGGCCGTGATCGGACTACTTTTAATTTTTCCTGCGTTAGCAATGCTGAATTGTTCGTGCTACCTATGTATTAACTAAATAAACTAAATTTTGAAAAAAAGAATACTGACTTTCATTTTCGAGAAAATTGGAAATAAGCCAACAGCGAAAATCATACACTAGAAATAACGTAGTTCAGTAAGCCACCTTTATGCACTTACGTTTCATCGGAGTGGCATGACCCGGATTCGAACCGGCTACCCAGTTCGCCCCCAGATCATTTCCGCAGCGCCTTAATCGCTATGGCCACATCCTCCACTGGCTTAACCACTGCAGTAGCCAGTGGAGGATGTGGCCATAGCGATTAAGGCACTATGCAAGTGATCTGGGGGCGAACTGAGTAGCCGGTTCGAATCCGGGTCATGCCACTCCGACGAAACGTAAGTGCATAAAGGTGGCTTACTGAACTACGTTATTTCTAGTGTATGATTGTCGCTGTTGGCGTATTTCCAATTTTTCTTAATATTATTTCCAGCGATTTATGTCTATTTATTTCATTTTCGAGAGCTGACTTTGTCAAATTCAGTACTGTGCCGCACTCTGCCTTTGAACATGTATAATAGAAACGTCTGTTTAAACTATGTATTTTTATTATTCATAGGATCAACGTGTCTTTCAAAGGCTCCTCTGTTTCCTTACAGTATAGAGTTCATAAAAAAAAACTGACTATGATTTCACTTCGCCGATTTATGCCTCAAAACCTGTTTGGCATCTCTTGGGGTGCAGATGACTATAAGCTGTGGTTGGAGCAACGCCTTTTTTTAGAACCATTATGAGGGATTTTCAAGTTGGGAGTAAATTCATTTTGTGCCGGCTAACTTTTTGATGAGTTGGCGGGACCAGGCGGATCCGGCAAAAGCCTTTGCGCAAATTGAAATTCTGCCATAAAAAGAACGAAAAAAGAGGCAAAAGAAAAACGCGGGCTGCAAACACACCGCCTTTCGAGCTTTTTGGTCTGTCAAGTCTGCTGTTCTAGCCATAAAAATGGAGAGAAATAGTGAAGCAAATGTTAACACCCTCACAGGCCGCGACAGAGGCTTTTAGTCGATTTTGTAGCCGTTTGTGCAGTGAAGTCGAATATAACGGGGCGTCTGGCCATGACAGGTTCCCAAGGAAACGCGAAAATGGAGTGCCACCAAAAAAAACTTTAAAAAAAAACCGCAAAATCGCTTTTCAGTTTACCGGAATTTAGCAACTGTAAGTGGGCCTGGTATAGCAGCAGTTTTAAAGTAGACAATGGAAATTCCTCACTATAACTGTGAAGTCTTTTCAGCGCAGCAGTAAACTGCAGTTTGCTTTAAGGTGTATTTAGAGGTGTATTTAGAGGTGTATTTAGATGATCAACTTTGCTAGCCAGACAGTCTTTATAATGTAAGGTTTAGCCGTATCGTTCCATTCGGACACCTAATGACAGTTATTAAGTAATTATCATCAATTATGGGTCATTACCCCGTTCGACAAGTAAGAACTTTTGGAAACATTTGCCAGCTTTCGAACACCGTATGGAGCAACAACTTTTCCACGTGGACTGACGTTCCATTCTTTGTAACTTGTAACTTGGCTTTTGGCGGGAAGCTTGCTATAAAATGGAAAGAACGTTTTACCACCAGCGACACTCGCAAAAGGTAGCTACAAGCGGGAGCTACAGGCGGTAGGACAAATTCAAGTTGATTGATGTCACGTTGTAAATAATTCTTGTTGTAAATTTTGCTGAAGGAGACGAAGTAAATTGGATCATTTTGTTTGCAAGCGTGAGTCGACCCATTGAATTTATAATATTCTGAAATTTAAAAGTTTGTGTCGGTTTTCGTTCTGCCAACTTGTTACAAAACTGTCAACATTGGCAGTTTAGTCTAAATATATATATAATTTTTCTGATAGATCTAGTCTAAAATAAAAAAAAAATTATTATGCCTGTTTTGTTTCTTCCGACGCATCACAAAACGGTTAACAGTGACCATTTAGACGGCAAAGATAAATGCTTCTTCCGTAGGACACTATGCCTACAAGCTAGTATGAAATTAAAAAAAAAAAATGTGTCAGTTTTTATTCTTTCAACTCATCACAAAACTGTCAACAATGACAATTTAGGAGCCAAAGACAAATGTTTTTTTTTTTTTTCCGCAGAAAACTATAATCTCCTCTGAAATACAAAATAAAAAAATCGTGTCAGTTTTGGCTTTCTGACTCGTCACAAACCTTTCGGAAATTACAATTTAAGAAACAAAGGTAAATGTTTCTTTTGCAAAAATTCTGATGCTAATTGTTGTGGATTGAAAGAGTACACACATTTAAACAAAGATGTCATCCACAATCTTTCCATACTGCTTGGTTGATGGGTGTTTCCGTAGTAATGAGATATTTTGTCTATACTCTGTGTGTTCTGCTAACTTCTAGCAGTTTAATGTATGAATTGGAAATTCTGCCTTTTGGGTCTTTAAGGTCACGGGAAGAAGCTTGTAACTATTATTACTTTATATAAGCTGTTTTGTACATGTAAGGAACACTGTTACAATAACAGTTGACATTTTCAAACATTCACTGTGACGTTGGTCGTTATCATCACATGTTAACGAAGTTTTACAACTAATAGATTAATAAATGATAATAATCCACAAATATTCCAATAGCTTAAAAATGCCAAATCTTAATACAGGTGTGGGTGTCTGGGCAATGTTAAAAGCCCAACACTCATTGTTTTGCAAGGCACTAAAGTTTTACTCTATAATTTACAGCCTCTTGCTGGGCTTTATTGAAACGTATAAAACTTAGATAAAGTAAATCGAGTAACACGTCGCACTGACATTTCTTTAGTGAGTTCTGAACAAATGGCTGCTTAGCAGTACCCAAAGTTGGTTTCAACAATCGTCATCCATCACCAAGGCTTTGTTCTAATTCCAGAAGTATTCAGATGTATTAACGACCGTAACATTATTTTCGTAATGCAGACCTTTATACTTTACCCAGCTTTTAGTTTTCTTTACAGCGAAAGTTGCGGCGATTTAGTGACGAATTTGTCCGTCCGTTGCCTTTTTCAACTCCGGAATGCTACCAGATAGAGACAAACGGTTTTCACCGTTAAAATTAGTGTCCAACAATTAGTTAAAACGAATTTTTTAAAAAGGAAGAGCGGAAATGGCCAACAAGTGAGCCCATCTTTTATGGACGGTACCAGATGGATAAATACGGTTTTTACCATTAGGGCCCCCACGCACTGGGCGGCTAGGTCATGAGGGCAGTGTTCGTTGCTTCCCAAAAACACAGCGACATGTCCCGCGGCCACGTCCGTTTTTCATTGGTACTTTCTCGTTCACGTGGTGAAAAATGAACACGGAGCAAGTGTGGTCACCCTGCGGTCGCACACCGCCCGGGATCCCAGTGGCTGCTGCGACTGACTGGCCGCGGCAGCCATGTGGACGGTGCTACATATACTGTAAGGATTCTCGTTGGCCGTTGTGGCCTGGTTACATAGTGCGCGGGGGCCCGTGGATTCAGGGTCCAAAAATTCGTTAAATTAATTAAAAAAAAAACAGGAAGTATGAGGTGAAAGTGGCTACAAGTGAACCCATTGTCTATGGAATGGTACCGGATAGAGACAAATTGTTTTCGCCATTACATTCAGCGTCAAAAAACTAGGCCCGCAAGTGTCCGGAAATGGCCGGCAAGTGAGCCCATCGCCTGTGGAACGGTACCAGATAGTGACAAACTGTTTTCGGCATTAGTTTAAGCGTCGTAAAAATAGTTAAAAGGAATAAAGAAAAACCGAATGAAGCGGAAGTGGCCCACGAGTAGCCGAGAGTGGGCGACATTGAACCAATTCATCTATGAAACGGTACAAGATAGTGAAAGGGTTTTCACCATTAGATTTAGAATCCAACATTGTTTTTAATGACTAGAAAAAAAGGACAGAAATGTGAAGTGGAAGTGGCCGGAAATGGCTGACAAGTGATCCCATCATCTATGGATCGGTACCAGATGGAGACCGTAACACCATTTTTTTACCATTCGATTAATCATCCAAAAATTAAGCATCCAATACAAAAGATTGTATTAACAATCTAAATAACTAAGATCATAATATTTGTTTGTTTGTGTGTCGCCAGATCACCGAGATTCCCACTTGAAGTCTTAATCTTATTTCGTTTATTTGTTTGTATCTCTGTCAAACGGAATTATCTGTATAAGTAATGATTCGAGATGTTTTTTCAACAAAGAGGCACAGTAATGATGACGTCATGTTTTTTCCAGTCACCCTATTTTCATGCAAACGGAATCTAGGCATCTATTGCTATTAACTAAACTTCGGCGACTGGCCATGCCCTGGCTTCAAAGAAAGCGAAAATGCTTTCTCGACCAATCAAACCCTCCCAGAACATTTGAGGAACATCGCACATTCAACGATCAGCATCCAGGAGACCGAAATACCGCTCTTCTCCAAGGATGGACTTCCCAGGAACACCAATGAAGAAAAGAAAAAAAAAGGTGCCCAATCACAGACACTTCCGCCAGTGATCGACACCAATCATCCCATCGCCAAACCATGCATGCACCACTCGCAAACCGGCGAAAATGTCATGCTAATTACCTCCAGTCCTAACACCCATTCCAGGGATCAAGACTACCAAGTGACGATCAGCATATCACAGCATTTGGGTGAACTCGGCCATGGCAACTGCAGCCTTTCCTCCAGATAAGTTCATCAGCCGCTCCTTGTGGCAACTCATCAGTGATGAAGTGTTCAAGTCTCTTCAGTCTGATGGACTTCCTTGCACAGAGACTCAGACCTAGGAACAACCCTGTTTAAATTGCCACTCTAAAACCAAGAGAAGAAAGGAAGGACTCTTTTTCTTCAAGAACAACTTCAATCGCCTTCAATCTGGAATCACCAATACATTGGTTCGATCCCAGAAACTAAGCGATTTTCCATAACCTTCCAAAAAAAAATAAAAAATAAAAACTTTGAAGTAAGAAGAACTATCGTCGGCACAGGGCACCCTGCCAACTTTGCCCACTGCACTCCAAGCCTTTCATCAAAAGGAAGAGGAAACGAAGAACGAAACAACAGCTACCATTCGAACAAGAATGAAAACAGTATGGTCTTTTCTCTTCGACAGATCATTTAGACCCAATCCTCTATAAACCATCTCATCTCAAGCTCGCCAACACCACTCCTTCATCAACATCAGTTCAAGTCAAAGAAAAACAACCAACAATCAAACTATCATCAATGAGAGATCAACATTCAACAATCGTCTCCTCAAAGAGGAACTGTCATCAATACATCAACAGAAGGAACATCTTCCACCAATCAACAAGGCAGAAGAAAGAATGAAACTGAACTCACCTCAACTGCCAAAGACTACCACAGGATCCTCACCTTTCAGGGTGGTTTAACCCTGGTTTTGTCATTCCCTCATCTCATGACGAACCCCTCTCTTCCCCTATATCTCTTCAAACTAACTTCAAACCTTTTCTCAACAAAATTTTATATAAAATTCACCAGTCGTGGACCCTTCACGCCACGTTCAGGGAGAGACTCCAGGGAAAGCCAGCTTTGGAACCCTATAGGGTATCCACCAAGAAGAGTACCGCCATCAATTTGGAGAGGTCGATCTATGAATCCAAAATTCACAGCTGATGTATATTTTCCAGTGGCAAGCAGAAACATACATTTGCTGGCCCCTCAGGAAGGGCCGGCTATTTCTTTTGCCTAAGAAAATATTCTTTACCTCATCGCGCTCTACCTCCTCTCTCGAGTCGCTTTCTTGACATATCGAATGAGAACAAAGATGCCGAGCTTTCGCAGCTAGTGCCTCTTATAGGAGAGGTGAGCGGAGCCAGCCACTAGGGTTACCAAGCTGACCGGATCCAACCAACTTAAAATCTCTACGATATAACAGCATTCAGAGAAGAGAATGCAAAATTTACAGGTAATGTAAACTTTCGTAGGCAAAAGAAACAAATTTCAGCTGGCCCTTGCTGGTGGGGGGAGGGGGCGGCAAATTTAGGTTTTGTTTTATTTTTTGCTTTCCTGCTGCTTTGCTTTCTCTTTCTGTGAAAAGTGTGCTGCTTTTCCTGAAGAGCTGTACTTCTTTCTGCGAGCACGAAATGTTCTTTATCGTTATCGTTCAAGTCCACAACCTGCTGTGCCTTCCAAAAGCCAGAAACCACCAATTTGATCATCCATATCCTCTATAAATGCGTGAACGTTCCATCCTTGCCTTTCCTAAAAGGGTGTTTTTCCCGTTAGTTTGGACATTTTAATGGAAGATTCCAAGGTTAATGCTTCCCGTAGTAATTGTTCCAAAACTTACGCATTGCAGACAATTCCATTTAAATAATTCCCTGGCTTCCCTTGACCAACATGACACTTTTTTAATACAATAAAAAGACTACACAATTATGGTTTTTAGTTAAAAACCAAAGCTAAAGTAAAAACCCTGATTGTAATGATTCTATTCCATTTTAATATTTTTTTATTGGTCAAAGTTATCCTGGGAATTATTTTCTCGTCTTTCTGACCACCATTGAACTGCATTTTATAATGCTTTCAAAATCCGGTTTATGCCATGCCACTTATGCCATGTGTTCCTACATCACACGAAAGCTTTTTCAGTGAGGAACGTAAATTGTTTTGATGTATATAACAAAGTATAGTTCTCTGCTATGCTTTCGTACGCTTTGTTGTCCACGAAAAGCTGATATAGACTTCATTTTTGTGAAAGGAAAATCCATACTTTTATAATTTTATCACAATATTGAAAGCATCAGTTAGTTGTAGCTAGGAAATTATAACAACCACGGAAACTTGCTTAAAGGCAAGCAGGTATGCCCCTTAATTAATTGTTGAACCATCAAATGGAGAGGAATTGGACGATAAATCTCGTTCGTTTTACGCATAAGAGAGCTTTCATAATGAATTAAGACTTGGCAGTGTCTTCAGCCATCAGATGTCATTTTAAACATGTGCTGATCAATCTCCTGTCATGTGACCTTGTTTTGTGAGCCAATTGTTTTTTGCTTTAAACCAAGTTGGTGACCACACATCTACGTTAAGATGCGACTGAAAGATTCCACTTTTAGACTTAATATTTCGGCTACGGCCTCAATTCGATTTAAAATAAAAAGGTAACTCCCACAGACAAAAATAAAATTTATATACATATTCTATAGTTTACTTTAATTAATTTATTTCATTGTTTAAAATCCACAACTCGTTTGTCATATTACACTAATACTAAGCTTTTTAAAATAATTTACAGCAACTTTAGCCACAGGAACTACTATCTGCACAACTCAAAAAACTGTTGTTGAGTTATAGCTAGTTATAGCTGCAAACAGGTGGTCCTTATTCATAAAACATTTAGGGCCAAATTCATAATTACGGCTCAACTCAAAGTCTGAGCTGGTACTTTGCTAAGTCAGGGTGAAACCTGAGCCTAGCTCAGACTCACTTTGGTATACATAATGAAATCCAGGCTTAGACTTAGCAAAGTAAATCTTTGACGTGAGTTTGAGCCTAGCTCACACTTAACAAAGCAGAGCTTTGAGGAATGCACGGAAACACAAACAGGATTTCTTGAGTCGACTCACGTTTTGAGCATGAGCCACGACTTGGCTTTGCCATTATGTATACGAAGTGAGCGAGGCTCAAATTTTGCAAAGTCGGCCTCACAGTGAAGCCAACTGCTCAGCTGCCAACTGCTCAGCTCATGCTATGGTGTCATTGTGAATACCAAATTGCTAAGCTGAGCTCGAGCTCATGCTTAGCTCACGCTGAGCCGTCATTATGAATTTGGCCCTTAGAGATGTAGGTAACACAATTTTCAAGTGGATTTGACCATTTTTGTAGAAATAGTCATGTCAGTAGGTGGGGAGACAAGATAAATGAAGCGTGTTTTTCTCTTGATAAAATCACTAAGAACTGTGTTGTTATGACAACCCAGAGAAAGAATTAGTTTCAAGCAAGAGATAGACCCTGAGTAGATTCCTTCCGAATTTGTTCTTTAATGGCCCAGCAAAGACGGCATAAACCTCACAACGATACAAGTATGGCAGAACATGGTAAAAGTGGAAACGGAGCCAGTAGCACAGGCGAAAATGGTAATAAAACGCTTATATTTCGGTGTCAATAAAATTAACGGGCGACACCATCATCAGAGAAACATCAGTGCACATACCATTTTCGTAACATGGTAAAACATAGAATGCAGCAGTCTGTATTACCTTACATTTACAGTATAGTCCTATTTGACTGTAAAGCAGTAATATCTATAACATAAATGGTCCATGGTCTTGGGTTTCATCATGTAGCGATAAGAAAATTCGGAAATGGATTTCGTACATTAGAAATGGTCATATTTAAACAGTTGGAATTTGTGTACTGGAGGGAAATTAACAATGGGGCCATAAAGCATTGTGAGAGTTCACAACAGTTTTTATGCAAAGAGATCCAGGTTCTGGTACAAGAGAAGTTAACACAGACCATAGGATATAGTACGTGAGAAGTAGACAGATAATCTAGTTTTGTTACGGCACAGCAATTCAATTGTCCTTTTTTTTTTAATGTGAACTTGGAATTACCCATGGGAAGCTACACGTTTTGAAAATTTTTGATCACTATGACCAATAATGCCCTTCTAAACCCCTTCTAAATCCCCTTCTAAACCTGTTGCTCAAACAAAACTGCCTAAATTTATTATTAAACTCCGATCCCAAAAGCTTAAGTTATGGAAACTCCTGAAATCTAACCCCAGTACTGATAATAAACTTGCATATAATAATATCCGCAAGAAATATTCAAACTGCACTGAATCATGGCACAGTTCTCGTGAGTTGACTGCTATCAGAGAAGGAAATAGTTCAGCTCTGTTTAAACTTTACCGTCATAAAACATCTGCATCACGTTCCATTCCGCCACTTAAGTCCGGTAACTCCTATGAGACGGAAAATTACGAAAAGGCAAAATTATTAAGCAATATTTTTGCTTCTAACATCATTATCGATGACGGTAGACAAGACCTACCACTGGATGCTTCGCTGCCTGCACCATGTGCTTGTCCCAAGGTTTCCTTCTCGGAGAACTTGGTGATTAAAGCAATATTAAAACTTAGACCAAGTAAATCCTGTGGACCAGATGGTCTATCAGCCTTTCTCTTGAGGCAACTGGTAAACATAATTAGCTACCCACTTTATAAACTTTTCCAGCTATCATATACTGTAGGCTGCATACCAGATATTTGGCGAACGGCCATTGTCACCCCTGTTTTTAAAAAAGGGTCTGCCTCGGACCCGTTAAACTATCGCCCTATTGCCTTGACCAGTGTGGCCTGTAAAATTATGGAGTCTATAATTCGCGATAAAATTCTTGATCATCTTGGTAAACTATCTATTATTGCCCAACCAATTTGGCTTTCTACCCCGGAGATCAGCTACCCACCAACTACTTACTGTGCTTGACCATTGGACCTCTGCTCTGGATATTGGAATTGTTTCAGATACTATTTATTTTGATTTCAAAAAGGCCTTTGAATCGGTAATTCACCGTAAACTTCTTCTAAAATTAACGGCGTACGGTATTGTGGGGGATTTGGCAAAGTGGATTTCGGCTTTCTTACTTAACCGATCACAACGGGTAAAAGTTGAAAATATCCTTTCAGACAGTAAAATGGTAACTTGTGGTGTTCCACAGGGATCTGTTTTGGGCCCCATTTTGTTTGTAATTTACCTTAATGATTTAAAATTTATTAATGAACAGACGTATGGATTCAAATTTGCGGATGACATTAAGATTGGAGCAGAAAACTTAACTATTATTGGTTCATTCGCACTGGACTCTGAAATTCGAAATGTGGCCTCGTGGGCAACGACATGGCAGTTACCTCTCTCTATCTCTAAATGTTTTACTTTCCACATTGGCAATCTGAACTGCTGCCCCTTATATTACCTCGAATCGACGGCCCTCCAGCCTACCTATGAGGTAAAGGACCTCGGGGTCTGGTTTACTAAAAACTTAAAATCCTCACTTCATTGCCAAAAAATTTGCGCTCTGGCCTTCCAACGTTCTGCCATTGTAAATAAATGCTTCACGTCTGGCAGCGTTCACATCAAGGTTTGGGCGTTCAAGGTGTTTGTGAGACCACTCCTTGAATATGCTACCCCGGTTTGGTCTCCGGATCAATTGGGGGACATTGATCTCATCGAATCGGTACAACGTAAGTTTACGAAACGCCTACCTGGTCTACGGGATCTTAACTATGGCGAACGTTTGGCCAGGACTGGGCTTGAATTACTTGAACTTCGTCGAATCAGATTTGACCTAATTCTCACTTACAAAATTCTGAGAGGATTGATTGATGTAAATCTACCTTTCTTCGACTTAGCCCCAGGTAGGATGTACACGCGTGGTCATTCTTGGAAACTTGCTGTACAGGCTGCACGTACAAACTGTCGCAAGAACTTTTTCTCCGTACGTGTTGTGAAGGTTTGGAATGCTCTCAAGGAATCAACTGTTGAACAGTCCACAGTGCATGGATTCTGTCGTATGTTAATGCTCGAAAACCTAACAGTCTTTTTGAAACGCCCACTCACAGAAATTTTATAGGTCTTTCTTTATTGTTCCTTTAAATCTAGGCTCGGTGTTAGTGGTTCAGCGCCCTTCCGCAGTCCTTCCACGTGTTGGTGGTAAATTGTATTTATTTATTATTATTATAATACAAGTCGCACTGCATGTTGAATTCGAACTTGGGATTTGGTAGACTGTAGTTTTCTAATAATATTTTTTTTCCTAGAATTAAATCCGAACCTTTTTTTTAAGAATTAAATCTGAACCATGTAAATAAAGAGTTATGTTTATATTAGGATAGTTTTTGGTAGTACCATTCTGATATTTAAACTTGTTAAAATTTTCCAGAAAATTTCTTAGAAAATTTTACAAATTTTCCCAGAAAATTTTTCTGATTCCTGTTCTCTTGAGTTGGTTTCTCTTGACCGAATGGTGGTTGAGTGGTCGACCACCTGGCAGCTTCCACTCTCAGCTCAGAAGTGCCACACCTTCCGTGTGGACATTCGAAACAATTGTAACTAATATTCTCTGGATCATCACCTACTGCCTGCTACAGAGGTGGTGCGCGATCTCAGGATTTACTAGAAACCTGAAATCTAGCATTCATTGTAATAAGGTTTGCGTGTCTGCCTATCAGCACTCAGCTGTAGTCAGTAGATATTTTTACTCGGGTGACATTTCGACAATGGGTTGGGCACTCAAGGTGTTTGCTCACCCAATTCTTGAATATGCCACTCCAGTATGGTCTCCTCACTTGGTCAAGGGCATTGATCTCCTCGAGGCGGTGCAACAAAGGTTCACTAAGGGCCTCCCTGGCATGCGCGAAGTTAGCTATGGGGACCGCGTGGATAGGCTTGGCCTTGAGCTACTGGAGCTATGCCGAATTAAGTTTGACCTTGTTGTGACCTATAAAATTCTCCATGGTCTTGTTTTGGCCGATCTCCCATTTTTTGAACTTTCCCCGAATTTAGCTAATACCATCCATGGAAACTTGTAGCCCAGCCTTCTAAACGTGATTGTCGCTGGTTCTTTTTTTCTGTCCGGGTCGTTGCCAATTTGGAACGCCCTAAGTAGCGAAACAGTTAATGCATCTTCGTTTGTGGGGTTTCGCGCAAAGTTACAAAAGGCAAATTTAAGTAGACCACTCATTAAGTCGTTTTCTTTTTTTTAACGATTTCTTCCGGTTATTCAGGAACAGTATTAGTGGTTCATAACCCTTCTGTATTCCTTCCACTAATTATGGTAAATGTGATATTATTGTTATTATTTTTATTAAAAGCTCAGTTATGCTGTTAATGAGCAAAAATGTAAATGGACATACATCGCCTTACGAGTCACCTAACCAAAATTAATAAACATAGCAGTGATGCGCAAAGAAAAGTCATCAGTAAGTTACGTATTAAAACTTTTACTTTTTTTTAAAAGATTCCGGTAAGCCATCGACTTGCATGACTTTGTATTTAAGAATGTGAGGCAGAGGATCAGGCAGAGAGCTTTGTATAGATTTCGGTAGTACCATCCCAGTTCAATGTCAGTGCTGGAAAGGGATAAAGTGCTCCAGACAGATTCCCAGCCATCCTCAGTATCAACAAAAATACAAGAAATGGCAGCAGAAAGGCTAGACGTGATGTTTTAAAAAGCAGCACCTCCATGTATAACTTTAACATTGTAATAGTCTACAAAGTGCACAAGCATACATCAAAGGCACCTGATGTGCATTTTGAAATATTTGTTTCCATTGGCAAGTGCTATATTTTTCTAAACTTGACATGATCTACATGATGAAGATCTGCATGATGACCTGCTATGCTGTAGGCCAAGGAAGAATGGAGGGAAGAAAATGGGTCTCTAACACACCCGTGATTTCGGGATATGTGAGGGAAAAAGTAGCCCTACAGATTATTAGATTTGTTGGGTAGACCCATATTGCATTAATATATACGCACTTAAGTGAATGAGAAAAAAATCTGAATTTAGCTGAAGATTCGAAGCACTATTTTGACCAGGTCTTAGGACTAGCCCAGAAATCATTAGATTTGTTGGGTAGACCCAAAGCATTAAAATATACGTGCTTAAGTGAGTGAAAAGAAAAATTTGAATTTAGCTGAAGATTCGAAGCACTATTTTGTCCAGGTCTAGGACTAGCCCAGAGATCATTAGATTTGTTGGGCATTAAAATATAC